>CAUYQG010006884.1:0-20967 GCA_963574415.1 Tarsius wallacei
ACAATTGTTCATTATGCAGGTACCCTTGTTGATGAGATGTGCCCTCCCTCCCCTGGCAGTTTCTCTCAACTGCCAATCCCACCCCCACTTCCCCAGCAGTTTCCCACTACTGCTAATCCCTTTCTTATAGTATTATGATAAATGTTCAAGGTCCACATATGAATGAGAACATAACATACTCTGTTCTTTGCTTCTGTGCTGGATCACTGAGCATGATAGACTCTAAATCCATCCAAGTTGCTGTGAAGTCCATATGTTTGTCCTTCTTTATGACTGCGTAATATTCCATTGTGTATATGTACCACTTTTTAAAAATCCAGTCCAGTGTCTATGGGCAGCATGGTTGGTTCCATGTTTTTGCTATTGTGAATAGGATTGCAATAAAGATGTGTATACAGGTATCTTTTTTGTAGAATGATTTGAGTCCCTCTGAGTGTATATATACTCTGAGCGTTTGCTAGGTCATATGGAAGGTCAATTTCTAGTTCTTTCAGATTGCCACACTGTTTTCCAAAGAGGTTGCACTAGTTTGTATTCCCACCAGCAGTGTAGAAGTGTTCCTTTTTCTCTGCATCCTCTCCAGCATCTTTTTTTTTTTAATTTAGTTTATTAATGATGGCCATTCTTACTGGGGTTAGGTGGTATCTCAATGTGGTTTTGATTTGCATTTCTCTGATGATGAGTGAGGCTGAGCACTTTTTCATATGTCTTATCTAACAAGTTATTTTAAACCTACTTCTGATTTCTTTTGGATTAAATTAGGTTTGCTCTACACATCCATCAGTAGGACTGAGTTCTCTGCTTTCCTTCAGCACGATCCACCTGCTCCAGAGTCATATCAGACCTTCCTCCTTCACTTCCCAAGGGAGTAATCATGCCAGTATAGCCTGCTTCTTGGATAATGGTTATCAAATCTGGGAAGACTATACTCTCCCTTTTTAAAAAAATTCATTTTCATTTTAAAGATGTGGGGTATAATTCAGGATTAGGTAGATAAGTGGTCATCATACAGGTCTCTCTCATTTTTAAAAGGCAAATTTCTCTGTGATTTTTTTTAAGGACAGCCTTCTCAAAAGGAAGATATCTCAACTACTATTTACTTCATGGCAGTTGGATCAGACTTTCTAGTCCTTTTTCTGGAGTCTGTGGAAAGTCCTCCATCTCTCATTATCATGAATTAAAAAGGAGAACCAGGGCATATTCTTGATTCCTCTTGGCTAGAGACTTTCTGGAAACCTGACAAGGTCAAGTCCCCTCCCCCAGTCGCTGCTTTTGGACGCCCCTGTAGGGTCCTGGAGAAGCCTCATATTATCTGGCTGAGCCTCCAGGATCACCACCGCCAGAGACATTCCTGACCTCAGCCCAAAGAGGACCCTAACTGGGTGTCAGGAGGGAGAAGCCTCTTCAACAGATAAACAGAGGCACAACTGCCTTCTGAGAGGCTGCTTGTGTATCTTGACTCACCCCAGTCTCCCTCTGCACCCTTCAGGAACTTTCCCTTGGGCTTAGACATGGAATTGGGACCGAAGGCCCAAGCCCATATGCCTCTCCTTCCAAACCCTCCACAGACAGGTCCCGCTTTCATAGTGATGCCTTTAACTGGAGGAGGAGGACTACACTTGGAGTAGAAACCATTAGAAAGAAAGGGGAAGACACTCTCTACAGAAACAAAAATTGTGTGAAATAGAAAAAAAATCATTTAATTCAAGAGAGTTTATTCGAGCAATTAAAATCAAAAAACCAAAGCCAGAAAAGGAAAACCAAGACAAAAACGATTTGGGAATCAGGCAGGCCTTAGAACCAAAACAGGTTCAGAGGACTCCAGCTAATCTGCGATCTGCCAGTATTGCTAGAAAGCCAGAAATAGGGCATACAGGTCACTTAACTGGCTGCAGCTTCATTGGGTAATTGGTTACAGAGCCTCCTGCAAGTACCTAAACCTCCGTTGCTGGGCTCAGATGCTACACTGCTTTGGTCTGTTGGTCCCGGTGCAGGAGACCAGTCTAAACAAACCGCCTGGTACAAATTTCATTTAACACGTGGAATTTTTGTGCGGGGGTTGAAGGGGGTGGAGTGAGTTGTGGGGAGCCGAGTCCAGATTGTTCACTTAGGTTATATTTTGGAAAAGGAGATCGCTATGGCTTTAATTCTCAGGCTTAAGAAAAAGTTGGGCAAAGCTACTGAAGCCAGATTCCTCCTCCTGTTCACCCTCAGAATTGATTGAGTTCCCGAGGGCAAGAGATGGTTCAAAATACGGGACAGGGATGCATATGCTCTGGGTGTTTAGGGGGAGGCCAGTCAACTAAACTCCCCGTGTTTCCGAAGGATTGGAGTCCAAGACAGAGGAGGAAAACCATCGACAGGAAGGGAGAGTTTGCATCGGTTGCGATGATGGAGCTGATGTGAATGTCTAGTCCTGGAGGCCACGTGGTTTAGGGCGAAGCAGGTGTGTTCATGAGGAAGAGAGGGGAAACGCAGGTCGGGTGCCCCGGGGTGGAGGGGAAGGTGTTAGCCGTGGGGGAAGGCTGTGTTGTGTTCTACCAGAACGTCTGAGAGTCCGGAGAACAGAGGGTGGGTGGCAGGAAGGCCAGAGAAGGTGGAGAGAGTCAGAGGGATGAAGCTGGCACTGCCCAACAGGGGAGAAGGGGAGGGAGGGTATACTGAGGTCCAGTGGATTGAGGCCAAGGTTGATTTTTGAGACTCAGTGATGGGGATGAAGACTGGAGTCTCTGGTTCAAGGGCAGGGTGGGCAGATGGAGGGAGGGGCGAGGGCGGGAGAGACAGCCTGAGCAGGCTCAGCCAGAGCTGATTACAGAGGGAAACCAAGGCAAGAGAGACAGAGACACAATAAGGGAGTGGCGATGCACAGAACTGAGAACGGAATGGATGGATCGCCTGGGGACCCAAGAGGGAAGGGGAGAGGAGAGAGAGGAGCCCCGAGGCTGGGGGCAGGGATCAGCATGTCTGAGAGAGCCCCCAGGGGCCAAGGCTGGGGTGAATGGGGGACACTCAGGCAGAGAAGGGACATCTGGAGTGGGAAGAGGGACGGGGGGTTGTCGAGGCCAGAAGGGGAGGCCCAAGCAGAACCTGAGTCAACCACCAGGTGCTCCAAGGGCGCGAAGGAAAGGGTTTCGTTGTGACTTTACGGAGGCAAGTGAGTTGAGGGGTGGGAGGGAAGGGGAAGTAAAAAAGTTCAGGTAAACTGAGGCAAATAACCGGTGGGAGTCATGGGTGTGTACAGCACTGGAAGAGTCTTGGGGCCTCTTCAAGTTCTGCCTAACAAAACAGCCTTCTGATGTCCAGCAATTCAGAGAGTGTGAGGCTCCAAGTTCTACGGAAGAAATGCTGGGGTGTGTGAGAAGCACTGGGTGAGAAAGTGGGGGAGACGGGAACTGAACGCCTGCTGTTCATCAGGAGGGAGCCGGTTCCAGGTTCCCCACCTTGTTTCAGTTCATTTGACGCAGGAACTGAGGTAACCTACTAGGAAGCTGTAGCTTCTTCAGCCAACATCCCACATCTTCCGTCAATTTCTCCCTATTGGCTGTATTATCCTTTAGGCCTGAAATGACCCCCGATCACAACAAACTTTGCACAAGATGTGATTAGTGCAGGTCCATCCCACAGTGAGTAACAACTGTGAAAGTTGAGGTCACGTCTCAGACCCTGCATAGCTGTTGAACAAGCACATGGAGGTTGGAAATACTCTCACTCTAGAAACTAATTGTGAGAGCACTAAGGTCTTAATATCATTGAGTCTTTGAATCCATGAGCTTGGTATAACTTTTCATGTTCTTAAAACGTCTTTATTTTCCCTGGTACTATTTGGAAGTTTCAGTATAGAAATTGCTAGTATGCATGGCTATTATATGTCAATGCACAACTGACCCTTGAACAATGTGGCAGTTATGACTTCTGACCCTCTTTGACATGGAAATTCCTGATAAAATGTTTATTTTCCCTAAAACATAACTACAAATAGCCTGCTGTTTTCCAGATGCCTTATCAATAACATAAACTGTTGATTAACATATATGGTGTAGGTTATATGTATTATAAACAATTGTAACAGTAAAATAAGCTGGAGAAAACAAAATGGTATTAAGTAAATGATAAGAAAAATACATTGGCTATTTACTGAATGGAAGTGGATTTTTATGAATGCCTTCATCTTCCTGGTATTCAACTTGAGTAGGCTGAGGAGGAAGAGGAGGGGTTGGCTTTGCAATCTTAGGGGTGGCATGGGTGTTAGAGAATCTTATTGAGCACATGAGGTCCATGAAAAGAAGTGGAAAGTATAGGAGCCACAAGTTGGACGATACTCTGTCCACCATCACCTCTAACGTCATCCTGACTCCATGAGGCACGGGTCAGAGCCTGTTTGTTTACACCTGTAGGCCCTTATCTCATGGCCTAAACCCAGCCCTATAACTTACCACGTCATAGATTCCGACCAAGACCACTTGGTCCAAGATCCAGCTTGGATCTTCTTTTATGGAAAATTCGGTAGAAGCCCAAGAATTCTCTCTCTCTGAAATCCTCTAAGGATCACAGCAATCAGTAAATACAATCAACCAGGCATGGCAACTCACACCTGTAACCCTAGCACTTTGAGAGGCCCAGGTGAGAGGGTTGCATGAGCCCAGGAGTTTGAGACCAGCCTAGGCAACGTAACCCAGGGACCTCGTCCCTACAAAATATGGAAAAATTAACCAGGCATGGGGTGTGTGCCTTTAGTCATAGCTACTAAGGGGGCTGAGTCAGAGGATGGCCTATTCCCAGGAGGCTGAGGTTGTGGTAAAAGGATCACACCAACTGCTTGCTCTCCAGTCTGGGGGATAAAGCAAGACTGTGCATCAAAAGTAAATAAATAAATAGAAATATACTCATCCAACTTGCAGAAAAACCTGAAATCTGAGTTACTTGTGTGGGTTTTAATCTTTTGGTCTACAGGTACAGGTACGAGTGGGATCAGGAGATATGCAGCTTTTACTAAAACAGAATAGATGCAAGATTCTGCCATGGTACAACAGACATAATATCTGGGGTGATGGGATCTCTTAAAACTCTTCATGCATGAGTTTTCATGGGAAAGTCCTAGGCATCCTCCTTACACCTTCTTTTAGCTTACTTTGGAGTCTGTTTCATAATGTTACAAAAAAATATGTAAAGGGCACCTCGTTTGAATTCCTCAGTTAATAACGTAAAGATTACTGCACTGATATGGCTAAATTCCAAAGACTCCCAATTCTTTAGGAATGAACTAAATGGCAGGCATCATCACTTACAGGAATGCCTTGAACTTGATGGAGCTTATGTTGAGAGCTAAAGTTTATATTTTTATCTTTAATTGCATTTTCTCAAACTTGTTGACATTCCCTCATAGTTCACTTTTTTCTCAAAGGTATTTGAATCTACAAATTATCTGAATCGTGAAATAGATTAAATGTATAGAGGGTGAAAATAATTGTGTGTACATAGTTCTCCTAAGGCAAGGCCTCAATCCTCCACCCTCACTGTGCAAGTAACCGAGTCCAAGCTGTCGTTCTTTGCCTCCGATAAAGGAGGTTGAGGCTGAGGTGAGTCATGATCATGACAGTACCCTACAACTTGGGAGACAGAGCAAGACCCTGTCTCAAAAAAAAAAAAAAAAAAACCAAACAAAAGAATATACACATGCTCTCCCTCTGCAACTTTACCTGCAGGCCTAAGAGCTCCAGAGTGTACTTTGTTGCATCAACCAGTCCACCTAAGTTTTTTCAAAGTCAACTTAGGGGCCCAAGAACCTCTCCTGAAGGCTGGGATGGGTTATAGATGACTTTCGGTTTCCTGCCTGAGACAATAGGATTTTTGTTAAATTAGTCCCGTGACTCAGGAGCTTCTAATCTGGAGTAGCAGGAGAGGGCCTACCTGCACCCCAGAGTCCCTGAAAATTTTTCTAAGTCAGTTTAGGTGCTCACTGATCCACCTTCGCAGGCAAAGAATGCACGAGGAAGGCTTCCATGAACTCCTGAACTTCTGAAACGTCTAATGTTTTCTCGGGTGTCCAAGAATGACTGAAGCTGTATTGAAAGTCACTGACTAGGCGACTGGTCTGTTCAAGCAAATGCAAAATATACTAAGCCCACCAAGGATACCCAAGAGCTAATGTTGTCCTGCTGGTTTCTATCCTTCTTGCCCTCTGCAGATGTGGTAGTAATAAAGATGACCCCTTACTACAGCCTTTAGAGGAAAGACGAGCACCTAGGTGCCCTGACCAGGAGGGATTATGGAAGAGCAGATGGCAAAAAGGCAGCCAAGTGATTGGGGACGACATGGTGCTGGGGGTATTAATTGCTCTGCTTCTGGGCACCATGTGTGAGTCTGGACCCCTGCCCTTGACCCATCGGCCAGTCGTCCCATTTCCTGAAGGCTGCTGGGTGTTAGTCATCATGGAGGCCCAGACCCAGGGTCACTTTAACAGTTCCTCTCAGGCTGAGCCACTCGAGGTTCACATGGGAGTCCCCATGTGTTCACATGTCTACCTCCAGATTGTTTTTTTTTTTTAATCTTTCCGGATGTTCATCTTTACCTTCTGAAATTTGAATTGATCCCGGGAGGCCAAGTATTTATATCTATTATTCACTTAGGGGAAACTTATTTATGTCCCAAGTCGATAGGTTTATATCTTTATCAATATTATAATTATTTCTTTCATGATGATGACTCCATTCTGTTACTAGTCATCAATATTTTTATTACCACCATTGTTAACATAAATGATCTTGTCATTGTGCAGCAATGAATATAGTTTTTTTATTCCCAAATGGTGTCCCATTTACTGGAATGACTATGAGGATCCCTCTACAGACATATGTGCACAGCTGTTACTGAGATCCAGTCCTACTGCCGATTGCTCTTTCATAAGATAAGCTCCTCAAATATTCACCTCCTGTGTCAGGGCCCAACCTGAGAAGGTCAGGTTAAACCTGGAAACGTATCCTATGCTCTGCTGAACCTTTGGAAAATTTTAAAAGTATCCTCAAGGGCCCAGTAATGGCTTTTGGCAGCCTCCAAGCTCAGGGAGGGTTTCTTGGCCAACCAGAGCAACTCAACTATTCTAAGTCAACTCAGGGATTCAGAAATCCCTCTTGCAGTCATGAAATGCCAGTGAATGACAGCGGTGAGACTCTGCAAATTTTTCAGTTTCCTAAGAATCACAAAAGCTGAAACCTGGAAAGCCTGGGGAAGGTGAAAGCCAGGGAGCAGCTGAGAGGCTGCAGGTAATCATCCTGCCCACTTGTCCAAGCTCTGTCAAGGCCCTTCTGAGGGTCAAGCCAGGACCACCCCTCAGACTGGGGTGCAAACACTGTCCTCCAATCTGGACTTGGAAGAAGCAGCCCAGGAAAAGGCACTTCTGAAAACCCTAGTGTGATTTTGGCAGGAAATTGAAGGCCTGTAGGTACTAGAAGGGGCAAGGCTTGACCAGTTCTGCCACCATGGATCCTTCTAAAACAGAGGTCCAGGACAGTGCCATTCTCGCCTTGTGAATGGCCAAGATGGTAGAGATTATTTCAATCTTCTGTTTCTTTGTATTTATAAATAATATTCACATTTTCCCTGACCCGGTTTTTCATACTTACAGGTGATTTATTTCTTTACTACCCTATATACTGAGAATTAGTTCACTGATCCACCCTGCACTACGCACACCCAATACTCCTCTTCTTGTCTGTGTGTTCTAGTTGTATCATAATTTTTGGTCAGATGCTTATGCAGTGTTTACACTACTATGACTCATTTAATTTAAAAAACTTCACATTTAGGTCTCAGTTCACAAGATGCCTTATATAAGGGCCTTTTCATCATCTCTCAAGAAAGAGTGATGCTCCACCCAAGACTCCCAACATACCAAGTCGTTCTTTTATCTACCACATATGAAGTTTCCCCATCAATTTTCTTTCTCCTCCCGATGTGAGAACTAGAAACATATTTGTCCTGCTCAAAGCTACATCCCCAATTTTTCCAAGAAAACTGTCAGACACTTATTCCATAAGTACATGAAAGATAAAGAAGACAGTGAGAAGCAAAACAAAGGTGAGAATGAATGAAAGCAGGATGTCATAGAACCCAGTGGAAGGGAGTGTCTCAGTTGGAGGCAAACACAGCAGGCACCTGGACTTCATTCAATAACCCCAACATTTATTTGAAAGCATTGGCCTGGGGAATGTAGGGCACCGGGAAAAGGACAAGGACTAGGGTGCAATTTGGAGAAAACAGGGAAGTTCTCTGGACAGAAAGAAAGCATCAGCCTTGGGAGTCATTATCCGGGTTATGCACTGACGAATACCTCGAAATCGGGGGTTGGAGGGGCAGTGTTGAGTGGGGGAGTGTTTTCAAATGAATTTTCAAGGCAGGACACTCATGTGGAGGAGTCAGGGAGTCTGTCCAGTGTTGGATAAGGAAGAGAAAATTCTAAGGGACAGTGTGTGCCACGTGGGATGGGAGCATTTTATCCACACTCCCTGTAGTACCTGGGACCCTCTCACATCCAACAATGTATGACAATGGGACTCAGCCAAGAAGCAAGAGGTCATTGGCATGACTCTCCTTTCATATTGCGGGGTGTCCCTGACCCACCAATGCAGGAGGGTGCTCTTGAGTCAGTCACTTCCTGAAGAGACATCTTCGTGCTCTGCTAGGAGACCTACGGTAGACCCGTGGGCAGGTTTGGGGTGCTGGACTTGGTGAAGGAGGTAGAGGTTTGAGGGAAGAGCTGGGCAAGCATCCCAGACTGAAGCTGAAGTCAGTGGACCGGGACAGTCTCACTGGACTGGGTGTGGGCAGCAGGGGATAGCGCTGGGGGACAGCCACCACATGGCGAGGAATAGAGAATGGGGTTGTTAGGAGGGAAGGGCTGATCCCAGCGATACGGTTTCCTGGGGGTCTCATCAGGGGCTGGAGGTGCCGGGGAGCTGCTTCCTCCTCTCCTGCAGGTAGGACAGGCTCATTCTCGGCTCTCACGGCTGCGATGTCTCCATCTTGAATATGTATCTCCCAGGTGACGTCAGCAACGAAGGATAAGAGGCACTGGGCCTCCACAGGGAACTGCAGACCATCTGGCGACCTCAGGACATGCTCAGGGATAACCAGGAGGGCCACGCTGCCAAGGGTCAGCTGCAGGGCTGCTGCCTGTGGGGCCAGGATGAAGACCTCCTCTCCCAGTTTCAGCTCGAGGACTGTCCCTGGCTCCAGGACCACGCTGAGAATCTCCATGCTGGAATCCTTCTGCTCCTGCGGAAAGACAGCCCTGAGTTTTCTACCTTCAAAAGAGGCTACAGATGGTGCTGACGGGAAGGGAGGAGCCAGCAACTTTGCGCTAAAACCCAAATCCAAACCCCCTCCCAGAAGGTGCTCTCATGCTGACCCTACCTAAATGCACATACCCTGGATGGCCCTTGTGGCCTGGAGAGTAGAAGTGATCCTGTGGCTGTGAGGTCATAAGTACCACCCAAGGACACAGAAACTTACCTGGGATGGTTCCAGGGACTGGCAGGAACCAAGGTGCGGAGCTCCTTGAACTGCGGGTGCTTCTGCTCCTATGGAGAGAGCAGGTGAGGAGGTGAAGGCCCTTGTCTAGCAGGATTCTTACCAGGGTTACCAATGTGACCTGCAGGAAGCTGCAACCCTGCACAGGCCAGCTGCAGAACACCTGTCCACAGGGATCAGGAACACCTTTCCACTCAGGAAGCAATGCCTGGAGAAAGCACCCTCTCCTCTCATGACTTTGTGGGATGTGACCCTGGTTTCCAAACAGGAGGATCTTAAGGAAAAGCAGGGGAACGTCCTTACCCATCCTGGGATCCCGCTCCACGCACCGACGTTTGGGTGGATTCAGTGGTGCGGCCATCAAGCTGCAGGACAGAGAGGGACCCGTCAGTCTTCCACATCGTGACAGAGTCCACTTCTGACAAGCCAAAATGTTCGTATGTAACCCAGCTCACATTCTTCCTGTGGCCCAAAGTCACAGACACTTGTAATTGACTCTAAGTAGTAGCTCTATACAAAGTGTCCTAATGTCCATCTCCCCACTTCTGCCTCTTCTGAAGGGTCTTCCCCTCAGTTGGAAATGGCGTATGATAAGCCCATGGGCTCAAGACCAACCTGAACAACTTGATGAGAACTTATTTTTACAATAAATCCAAAAATTAGCCTGGTATGTTGACATGTGCCTGTAGTTCCAGCTACTTGGTAAGGCTGAGGCGGAAGGATCGCCTGAGCCCAGCAGGTCGAAGGCGGGGATGGCCGTGAGTATGCTACTGCACTCCAACCTGGGCGACAGAGGGAGGCTCCAACTGAAAAATTTTTTTAAAATGGTGAAAAACAAAACAAAACAAAACAAATGATGGCCACAGAAAGCAGTTTGCTATTTCAGGAGCTCACCCACATGAGAAGAGGAACATCTCGTTTGGTCTGAGGACTTCATGGTAAAATATTGATATTCCGGGGAAGTGACCCCTGAGTCTACGCAGTTGCAGAGTGAACTGGGTGAGACATTATTGGCCCTGTTGTCTTTCCTAGTGAGCAGGAGATGGAACCCTCAGATCATGGCCACGGTTCCCCACTCCACATAAAAAAGACAGCTTCCATTTAGAGACGTGGATTTTTAGTGAGAGCAAACCTGAGATAGGACTACTGACAAGTTACAGAAATTCACTCTCCTGCCTCCTCCCATGGCTACCACTGTGGGTCTCATGCTACCCCTGGCATTCTGAAATCAGAACATTCAACCTCATGGCAGGTCAGGGTGCCCTCTCTCTCCTACTGTGCCTCTCTAACATACATTCTCATTCTCTCTCTCTCTCTCTCTCTCACACACACACACACACACACACACACACACACACACACAGAGTCACAAGTCAACCTTCTGGCAATTCAAAGCAGATACACACTCAAACATACCTGCTCTCTCTCGTATCATCATCCTTCGCTTCTGTCCAGGAATCACTGGGACTTCTTGGGCGCCAGGAACCAGACATAGTAAAGGTTCTCTGGACTTCTTTGTGACAGCAAATCTCCTGTAAATCCACAGTCTATGCCTTGATCTCTTACTTCACCTGAAGGACAAATGCCAGTGCCTGGCTGGGCACAAACATTCAGAAGGTGGGAGAGTGTGCTCTGGCCTGTAGCTGGTTGGACAGTGCTCTCATAGAGTGAGATCTTGGAGAAATCCTCCAAGAGTCCTAAAAAAGAGATGCAGCCATGGGGTTGTCAACAAGGACTGCTGTGATTTGTTGGTGCTGCTGATTAAATATTAAGAGGGGTCTGCATGGGAGGGGTTTCATTATAACTCAATCAATTATGGGCGACCCACCATCAGAATCTGCCTAATCCAATCAAATTAATCCAATGTAACTTCTACTCTGATTCAGCCCAAATTCAGTAAGGATTTTATAATAGTGACATTTAATTTCTACCATATGCTGTTCATTAATTGTATAGGATAATCATTCTCTATGTATTTCTTGTATACAGTCATTTCTCAGTAACCATGGGGAATTTGTTCCAGGAAGGACCCCGGCTGATACTAAAATTTATGGATGCTCAGTTCCCTTATATTAAATGGTATAGTATTTGCATATAGCCTATGCACATTTACTTGTATACTTTAAATTCTCTGTAGATCATTTATAATAACTAATAAAATGTCTAGTCAAAGCTTCATTTGCATGCTTTCAACATAGTTCTTGGTGCGCCGTAAATTCAAGTTTTGTTTTTGGAACTCTGTGTAATTTTTTTCCTGAATAATTTTGATCCATGTTTGCTTGAATCCATGAATATGGAACCCATGAATATGGAGGGCCAACTGTATTTTTAAATAGTAAGATAGTATGTATTTTAAAGTGAATTGAAGCTTTAAAATGAGTCTCCTAGGCAAAATGATCCCACTATATTAAGCCCCTAATATAAGTCAAGTAGAGGAAAATGCAGATGGTACCTTGACCTAGTTTCTAATATATCATTATACATTTCTCTGTCTGTTACTTTATTTGTTGTTTGTATCTCCCACTGGACTATGCAGAATCACAAGGCAGGTTTCCTTTTCACTATTATTCATTAATTATAAATCCGCAAGACTTGCTGATAACTCAACCATCCAGAGTTCCCCCAGATGGGCAGACACCAAATGCTTTGCAGTCAGAATTAACAATCAACTTGAGATTAAAAATTCTTTGGCACTACAAAGGAGGTTGGATCCTCCTGCATTAAAAACACGTCCAGTAATCACCAGAATAGAAATCAATGGAAAGCCTGTGAGGCTGCACCATTACTAAGAATGCTGTTACCACCAGTCTCCCAAGTTTAGGGCTTTTAGTCTTTCTTTAAAACCGGTAGGAATTAGCTTGTAGACTCCCTTTCTATTTAGCTGATAACCTCATCCGTTTTTTAAGGCAAAAGACAGACCAAAAAAAAAAAAAAAAAAGATTTACTTGGATGGTAAAGTAAATCTAATTAAGAATCACCTTTTCCACAGAAGCGTTCCTCTCTAAATCATTTAGGTACCTATAAGGAAAACAGGTTGATTCCCTTAAGTTTCCAAGAGCAGCCTTAATGCCTTTTTCTAGAAGCCCCTATACTTTGGGGATTTGATATTTCCTGAGAACAGTAGATAATCTGCTCAAGATCAATTGTTATTTTAAGATGTATTAAATCTACCTACATTCTTGCTGACTGTGGAGACAAGGATGGCTGTATGTAATGAGAGACTTTCCAGGTACTAGCTACATTGATGGTTCTGCGGGATGCGTATTTTACTGTCAAAGAAGACGAAGGCCTCTCAGGGTACGTTTCTGTGTGTCAGTTCTAGCTGATGACCTAAAGACTGTAAACCCTACAGGAATCAAAAGAGAGAGACTCCCAAAATAAATATCTTTATTGTCACTTTGATTACACATATAATGCATTTTAACTGATAAAAAAATAAACGTATAGTTTAAAATTCTCAAGAGGTATCTTGTGACTTACTTTTGAAAAGTTTAAGCAATATATATTTTGTGAGTGGAGTACAAACGTTTGTTTCCAAAAGTGTACCTTTTCACTTTACCATTGTTTTAAAAATAAGTTTTAAAACTGCATGGCTATAATAAAAAGAAAGATATAGTTTACATTGTTTTAATGTTGGACATATTAGAAACTTTTGTGTTAAATTTTTCTGTTAGTCTTCTATTTTTGTGTTAGCCTCTGTCTTTGTAGCATGGTTATACTGCTACATTCTTGATGGGTATGCCGATCACTTTTGTTAAAAAAGAATGTTCATTGCTGCCATACTCTGAGCCAGACTGTGATAAAAAAAAAAAATAGTTATGCTGTCAAATAAAACTATCAGCAGGCCTTTACCGGGAGGTTAAAGATTAGTAAATAAAATTATTATTTAAAGTAATAATGACAAAGATGATTCAGATAGATAATCCTGAAGGACCTCATTTATGCTTATGAAAAATTCCCTAGAAAGAACATAAATTTCCACTGTGACACCTTTAGAATTTTCCTGGGCAAAGTCTTAGAAATTCTGATAGAGGTTGAATTCCTTGAATGGGCTGTGGAAACACATGCAAAATATTGAAGAAACGGAGAGCCTTGTTCCCAGTAAGTAAGAATGACGAGATGGCATTGAAGAATGACTGGAATAAAGTAGACTGGTCAGGGCCACAGGCATCTAGGGTCTGAGGCTACGGTCAGTCTCCTGGTCCTTGTTCTAAGTCCGGAAGGAACCCGTCCACAAAGTTGAAGCAGAAGAGTGACGAGGTTAGAATTGTGTCTGTAAAGAGACCTTTAGATGCAAAGTGGATTGAATTGATTATTAGAAAATACTCCCAGAGAAAATTAAGGAAAATATTGGTGAATTCTAAATATTCAGTGATAGCTACTCACTTGACTTGATGAAAAGCAATGACACCTTCTGTGTAGAACTAATAGAACAATAAATTATCATTTTTGTATAAATGGATACTGCGTTAAGTTAAAATAATGTTGTAAGTCTTCATATGCCTAGTTTTCAATGTCTCACATTTTTCACTACTTTAGTACTGTAAAAAAAAAATGAACTATTAACAAGGTTGAAAAAGGGCAGACATAGGAACACATTGTTTCTTTGTCACCTAAGGCTTAAACAGGACTCAGCGGGCACTGGCTTGTCATTTTTCTGGAAGGTCCCAATTTTCTGTAGATTCCTCTCATGATTTTTTAAATGTGTTTCTCTTTTTTCTGAATTGGCATCAGGATTTCTCCTACGAACCAATTATAAACTAAAGAAAAGCCAAGTTTTGCAGAATTAAAATTAGTGTTATGTAGAGGTTTAGTGAGGATTGCACCTAGGGATGAGTCTTTCTTCCTTTTTTTCTTTTCTTTCTTTTTTTTTTTTGAGTTGGAGTCTCACTCTGTCGCCCAGGCTGGATTAGCAATGGCATGCTCACGACCACGGCAGCCTCGACCTGCCTGGCTCTGGCGATCCTTCTGCCTCAGCCTTCCAAGTAGCTGGAACTACAGGCATGTGCCAAAACGCCCAGGTAATTTTTTGATTTATTGTAGAGATGAGGTCTTGCCAAGTTGCCCAGGCTATTGGCGAACCCATGGGCTCAGGCAATCCCCACACTTTGGCCTCTCAGGGATGAGTCTTTCAAAGAGGTTCTGTTCAACTTCTCAAAGCAGGCTTTGAAGGTGGTGGCCGCTCTGCGTGTGCTCAGAAGTTACATCAAATGTACTCAGAAGTTACATTAGAGCAAAACCGCAAGGTTGGGATGTGAGGGTATATTGGGTTATACATTACATAAGCAGAATCATTAATCCCATCGGATGATATGTACAGAAAAAGGCAAGGACCACACTCACTTTCCAAAATTCTGCGATTCAGGCAAGAGACAGGGGAGCCTGTGATCTGTCCTCTTCATCTTCAAGGCTTTCTTCTTGAGGACTGTGCTCAGTGCTGAGTCCAGGGTTTTGTGACATTCTACTGGCAAAGGACTTTGTGGAATTCTGCAGGCAAGTAGGATGAGCAACCGTAGCTTCTTACATTTGCTACTTTGTCTCACACGATCCTAAATCTGGGAATCAATCTCCCTCTCTCCTCTCCTCTCCTCTCTCTCTCTCCAACCTGTTCTAGTTATCCATCAAAAATCTCAATGAACGCTTATTTTGGCAAAATCAGTATTGCTAAAAATATTACACCTGAGCCGGGCTCAGTGGCTCAGCCTGTAACCCTGCCCCTTGGGAGGCTGAGGTGGGTGGATTGCCTGAGCCCGCGGGTTCGAGACCCGCCTGGGAAACTTGGCGAGACCTCATCTCTACAATAAATCAAAAATTAGCTGGGTGTGGTAGCGCATACCTGTAGTTCCAGCTACTTGGAAGGCTGAGGCGGAAGGATCACCGGAGCCCAGCAGGTGGAGGCTGTGGTGGCCGGGAGTGACCACTGCACTCCAGTCTGGGCGACAGAGTGAGACTCCAACACACACACACACACACACACACACAAATTACACCTGAAAGTAAAGAATAAAACACATTGCCAGACACAGCAGCTCATGCCTATAATCCCAGCACTTTGGGAGGCCAAGGCAGAAGGATTGCTTGAGTTCAGGAGTTCAAGATCAGCTGTGCTACATAGAAAACCTGTGTCTACAAAAAAAAAAAAATTAGCCGGCCATGGTGACACATGTCTGTAGTCCCAATTAATAGGGAGACTGAGGTGGAAGGATTACCTAAACCTACGAAGTTGAGGCTTTGGTAAGCTGTGAGCATGCCACTGGGTGACAGAGTAAGATCTTGACTCAATCAATCAATTAATCAATCAGAAAAAAAAAAAGAATAAACCACGTAGCCACCGTCCATAAAATGAAGTCTTAATTGCTACTGGGGGTGCCAAAAAAGATGTTAAATGATGTTCACTGTCATCAGAAGTGTCCAGATGCTGATGGTAACCACTTTGATCATCTCTTGTAGTTGCAGAAGTCAAACGTGACTTGTATTCACCTTTTGCTATCAGTGCATATTGAGTATGACAATTTTAATAGTTTTCCCTTTCTTAAAATGTGTATTTTTTTTTTTTTTTTTTTTTTGCACCCTTGTCTTTAAAGAAAATATCCGAGGGACCCTCCTCGGCAGTCAGGTCCAGAACAAGAAGCGTTTTCCTCACAATGGGCACGGCCCCAAGTTGTCCCAAAGCCAAGAAGGTGCCTTCCTCAGGTCGGTGCTGAGGTCAGGTAAAGCTCTTGCTGTCCCTGTGGACCAAGCGCCCAAGTCCGCGGGTGCAGCATGCACGCGGACCGCATAGTCAGAGAAGGCAGGTTTCCGCGCCCTCTGCTGGCTGCGGGATCACAGTGCAGGACACTTGGTTTTCCCTGTTAAGTTGCGGGCCTGAATCTGAATCCTCGAAGTTTGGTTTGCAGTTAGTTCTTCAGTCACTTAGTGTTGGAAGAGGAGCTGGAAATGGGGCACGGTCGCTTCTGCTTTGATGAAAATGGATGAAAATAACAGGAAGCAAAGTGCAAGGTCCAAATACAAAGGTTGATGGATTCCCTCTATGTGGAGGGAAGTGGAGATTGCATCAGAGAATCATCCTGTGTGGTGCTTTGATGGTGAAGACCTGCCACTATGCGCTTGTCAAATTGTTGCAGGAGTGTTCAACTCCACTGTCTGCTGAGACCAGCAACCTTGGGTTCTTGTCCCACGACCGAGAAGATTAAGGACACCAAAGGGATGAGTGAAAGAAGGAGTTTATTAAGCAACAAAGCTCTCTAGAAAAAGAGAGGGGGCGCGAAATGGGTTACCGGTGCTAGGAGTTTGTTTGTGGTTTTATCTTATTTTTTCTGGGGGCGCTTCTCTCATTTATATCTCACTCGCCCCTTACTTCCCAAGACCTAATTTTTATGGCACACGTGGGCCCTTGTCCAAAGTTACTCCATCTAGAATATTACCCCTAAGTACCACAGAAAAGCCCACAGGGCAGGGGGAGGGTGAAAACACGATGCAAATGTTGTGTCAATGATAAACTAAGGTTCAGTTAGGACATTTTGTTAGGCTATTGCACCTGTGTTTAGGTAGCAAAAAGAACCTTTAAGCAGTCCATCCTGGGTTGAGAAGATGCTCTCAACTGCATTAACACATTTTCAGCTCACAGTTAGAGGGGTGCAGGGGCGTTTCTGCAGGTGTTATGTCTCCTCAAGACCCTCCCTCTCTGCCTAACTTCTATCTCCTCTCTCAAAATCCCATATAATTGTACAGCCACATATTAATGTGGCTCATTTTCACAGGCAATGTAAACTACTTTGTTTGTAAACAATTTGTTTGACTAACAAATGGAATGTTTAATTAAATAGACTAAACTATAAATCATGAGTTCCCGCTTCTCAGGTGGAAGCGCCTCAATTGCCGACTCATCACCCTCACATATGACTTGACGTAACTCCTGACTGCATTGTAGAATCACTGTGGAGAGTAAAACAGTAATAACTATGTATCAGTTTCACCCAGGGATGTACCCTTTAATTAGCCTCAGTAAGGCCTATGATTTGGGGATTGTGTTAGTTTGGCAAAACTCGGGTCATTCCAGTTGGTATCTTGGGAGCATTTACCTAGAGGTTTATGTTCAATACCGGAGTTTGTTGAAGGAGTGTCCATTTCCAATCTCTGGGATCAAAGCAGAGGAAGCCCATTCTGCCAAAACTTTGATCTTTTCTTGTGGTTAAAAACACCGAATCAAACATAAAAAGGACTTTTGTGGTGGCTGAGAGGTTAGGATGTTCGATTTGTTGCTGTTTTATCTTTGGGGCTGTAGTAAGGGAGAACAACTGTTTCCTCGTCTGTATCATGACTCAGGACTCACCTGAATATAATGTGGGGTGTCATGAGATGAAACTCCTATCCCCCCACCCCCACAGAGAAACGTCAGGGCCGAAATCCAAGGACCCTTCTGCAAGATAGAAGTGTGGCAGGATGTGGCAAATGCTAAAATATATTTCTTGTATGATTGAGTGAATAAACACAGAAACACATGTAGCTGGTTGGGGATCAGCAGTTGGCCTCACCTGGGCTGATTGAATATCTCCCACTAGCCCAGCGGCAGGAGGGGGTGGGGGTTGATAGCAGTTAGAGGTATTTCCTTCTGAAAGGCAAATTGCAACTTTAAAGGCCTGGCCCAGCGCCAGGCAGGTTTTGTTTAAGAAAGGCCAAATGGCCCAAAGACTGACTATTCAATGGAAATGCAAAAAGAGTAACTAATTCACAGACTTATCCAAACCCCTCTTCTGAAGTTGACGGTTTACCACCCGGCAGTTCCCGAGAAGCCATTTGTTCTTTGAAAAATCTGATTTTGCTGAGTACAACCTTGTAAGATTCCAAAGGAAGTATGTAATCACTCAACACGACCCCCTCCCTCACCTAAACAAGGGCATAAGACCCCACTTCTCCGGTTCTGGGGCGCTCGACTTGGACGCATTAGACCCTCGGGCCCCCTGGGATGGCCAGCGTAATAAAATGCCACTTCCTATAAGAGTCTCGGTGTCACGATCTCTCTATTTTTCCTGCTACAGAAGGATAAAACTGCCTGACTCTCTGGTCCCGGGTAGCTGCTCAGGGGTAGAGAGAAAGACTGGAGCCACTCAGTGGTTTACACAGGATATCTTTGATATGGCTGCCTTTTCCCTGCTAAATCAGTGTGTTGGCACTCCGAAAAACGTGAAAAATGAGGCTGAAGATCCCTGTTGTACCACCACCAAGGACGGATGGGGACAAGTGGTTTTGGTGAGAGTTGGAATGAGGGGACATGAGTTTTGTGGGGTAAAGCTGGTGAAGACAGAGGAAACTCAGAGATTGAGGCTGAATCTCAACAAAAACGGCAAGCAGTATAGACGCAAATCTATGTTTACAATTACATAAAAAATTAAAACTTCACCAGCATATTAGATTTTCAGCAACAGCTTTTGTTTCATTACTTGAAAGTACTGACCTATTGAAAAGGTTTCATGTGAATTCTTACAAAATTATGCATTCAATATTTCCAGATGACTTCGCTAGTATACATTTATCGGGCACACTTTTTTTTGATATATTCTGAATTGTTTGCTGAATTATGTATTAAATGCTTTTTTTAGAGTTTATTTCCTCCCAGACTCTGTTCTCTGATCTGAAATCTACCAGGTGATGGTACCATGTTGATTCTAAGATTGGTATCTCCTCAATGTGAGAAACTGAAGGTTCACTGGGAAATTAATGATCCCTAAGGACTTTCCTCCTTTTATGATGACACTGAGAATGTTTTGTCTGGTGTGACACCTCATATGTACAAGTGTTGCTCTATAAAGAAGTTTTCTCATTATTCTTCACTGACAACTTCTTCACTATGAAGTACTTGGCATTTTAAAAGAGGATTCAATGCTCTTGTAAAGCCTTTTCTCTCATTTCCTGTCTTAGCAGCTATTTTCTCATTGAGTTTCTTGGGCACACCAAGCCTGGTACTTGGCTGAATGTCTCTTCACAGTGAATACAGACCAAGGGCTCTCCCAAGTGGTGTTTTTCTCATAATAATAAATTATAAATGAATGCATTCTTATATTGATTAGAGACCTAGGAGTTCTGTTCACTGAAAGTCCTCTAGTGTGTTTTAAGTTAGAAAGAGGAAATAAGAAAATCACTACATGAACCTGAGGTGGTGATGAGTTTTATATAAAAACTCAAAAGCACATTCCATGAAAGAGAAAAATTGAACAAGTGAACTATTTTAAAGTTAAACACTACTGTGCAGAATATCCTCCTAAAAGAATGAAAAGATATCCCTAGACTGGAATATCAGGCAGAACACATCAGAAGAAAGACCGTATGTCAGCTATAGTAAAAAAATATAAAACTCAACAAGAAGAAATAAGAAACACAAGTTATAATGGGTAAAGATCTGAAGAGAGACTCACCACACAAGGTAGAGAACAAATTTACATACAAAAAGGTCCTCAATAGAAAAAAGCAAATTAAAACAAGAATGAAAAGATCTAAAAATCAACCGTCCATACAACCCCTCAGCCCCACTACTGGGAATATACCTGGAGGAACTCATATCAATCTATGAAAACGATACCTGCACACGTATGTTTATTGCAGCATTGTTCACAATAGTCACAATAGCAAAAACGTGGAACCAACCATGCTGTCCATCGAAAAAGGACTGGATAAAAAAAATGTGGTACATATACACGATGGAATATTATACAGCCATAAAGAAGGAAACAATTATGAACTTTGCAGCAACTTGGATAAACTTAGAGTCTATAATATTGAGTGATCGATCACAGAAACAAAGAACTGAGTATCACATGTTCTCACTCATAAGCTGAACTTGAACAATTATCGTGATACTATAAGAAAAGGATTGGCAGTAATGGGAATCTGCCAGGGGAGAGAGGGCATACCTCATCAACAAGGATACCTGCATAATGAACATTTGTATACCTAACCCTGAATTGTACCCACATCTTTAAAATTAAAAATTAAAAAAAAAAACGAGATGTCATTATACACTTAGGATAGGGCTGACATGTTTTAAAAATGAAGGAAAGCATGAAGAACCAATGGCATTGCTGGTGGGAATGCAAAAATGGAACATATTGTTGTAAGACAGTCTGTTAGTTTCTTGCAATGCAAAACATGGTCTTACCATATGATCTAGCAATCATGTTCCTAGGTATTTCCCAAGTAGATCTGAAAATCTATGCCCTCACCAAAATTAGCAAGCAAATATCATCAGCAGCTAATATTTACATTAATCATAAACTAGGAGAAATCCGGATATCTTTCAATAAATGAATAGATAACCAAAACTCAGTGTAAACAAAAAGTAAAATACTGTTCAGCAGTGAAAAAACACTGCATTCTCCAGCCACACGGATGAACCTTTTTTTTTGAGTTGAAGTCTCACTCTGTCACCCAGGCTGGAGTGCAGTGGCA
>CAUYQG010006890.1:0-16355 GCA_963574415.1 Tarsius wallacei
CCTGGCAACCACAGCCTCGACCTGCTGGGCTCCAGTAATCCTTCCGCCTCAGCCTTCCAAGTAGCTGGAACTACAGGCGTGCGCTACCACACCCGGCTAATTTTTGATTTATTGTAGAGATGAGGTCTCGCCAAGTTGCCCCAGGCGGGTCTCAAACCCGCGGGCTCAGGAAATCCACTCACCTCAGCCTCCCCAGGCTAGGGGTTACAGGCTGAGCCACTGAGCCCGGCTTGCACTACTATTTTTAATGTACTTTGAAAACAGAAACATCAGTCATATTTATTAATTATATATTATATTTTAGAGAACCACTGGAATTTACCCCATCTTTACCATTCTTATATTAAAAAAATCCAAGATATATTATCAAGTTAAAAAGCAAGTTTCATAGAAAACAAATCTTTATTATTATAAGTGTTAAATGATTTAAAATTTATAAAGGTACTTAGTACAAATCCATGTACATCCTAAGTGCTACATACATTTTTTTTTTTTTTTGAGTTGGAATCTCACTCCGTTGCCCAGACTGGAGTGCAGTGGCACGCTCCCGGCCACCACAGCCTCGACCTGCTGGGCTCCGGCAATCCTTCTGCCTCAGCCTTCCACATAGCCAGAACTACAGGCATGTGCTACCATGCCCAGCTAATTTTTTTTTTATTTATTGTAGAGACGAGGTCTCACCAAGTTGCCCAGGGGGGTCTCGAACTCGCGGACTCAGACAATCCACTTGCCTCGGCCTCCCAAAGTGCTGGGATTACAGGCTGAGCCACCAAGCCCGGCCATAAATTTTAGCTATTATTTTTATTACCTGCTAAAGTGTGAATGTTTGTGTCCCCCACCCCCAAATTCATATGTTGAAATCTTAATTTCCAAGGTTTGAGGAGGTAGGGACTTTTGGGAAGCGAAAGAGGATCTCATGAATGGGTCTAGTATCCTTTACCATAATGTTCCTTTTTTTAGGGTCCTTCTTTTTAGAGGCCCCAGAAGTTGCCTTGTCCCTTTCACCATGTGAGAAAACAACAGAAAGACACAATCTATGAATCGGGGAGAGAGTTCTCATTAAACGACTCCACTGGAATCTTGATCTTGGACTTCGCAGCTTTCAAAAGTGTGAGAAGTAAATTTGTTTATGTGCTACCCCGTCTATTGTATTTTGTTAAAACAGTCTAAATAAACTAAGAAACTATCTCTATCTATACATGCACACAAATAGTTTGGGAGGGTTACTTCTGATGATGGCCTTAGTACTGGGGAAAGTTGACTATTTCTATATACCGGGGGACCCAAAAAACCCTGGAATGTATTTATTAAGAAAACTTGTGTTTATTCTTACATGTTTAAACATCAGTCACCTTCAAAATACTCTCCGTTTGATTCAATACTCCTATAGAGACCCCTTTTTCATTGCCCCAAACAGTTTTTGAACTCAATTTTGACGCCTTTGAGTGCTTCTGCCATTTTTGGTTTCACCTCTTCCACATCGGTAAAATGTTTCCCTTTGAGAACATTTTTCATCTGGGGAAACAACAACAAAAAAGTCACTTGGGGCAAGAGTGGGTAAATAGGGAGGGTGGAGCATGGAGGTCCTGGTGGTTTTGGTCAAAAACTGCAAACACTTAGCACAGTGTGGTCAGGTGGGCTCATAAATCACCCATGATGAAATGGGCAAATGCGCTGAAAGAATCTCAAATAAATAAATAAATAAAAATTCACCGAAGCCATATATAGCCTCTCACAGCAACACTAACTGGTACACTGAACCTAGCCGGGGAAGCCTGTACTACGAGGGGACTGCCCTCCAAAAAATAATTATGGGTTTTTTAAGTCCCCTTTGTGTGTGTGTGTGTGTGTGTGTGTGTGTGTGTGTGTGTGTGATATCACATATTATTTGTTACCACTTTTGAAAGAAATGAGTAAGTCATATGCACTATCTAGTTGGAGAAGATACATTTATCTTTTGGTAATGGAAACTGTGGTTTTGTGCTTTGACTAGATTAGTTTGAAATGGCAGAACGTCAGCTTAACTTTGTACTTATGTGATACCAGTGGAGACTAAGAGCTTGTATGCTACCATCAGTACAGTTCTCCAGGGGATGCTGTATTCAGCAAGGCTGCTGCCACTGCTGTCCCTACTCACCACCGAGGTGGCTGCTTATGTCTAGTCAGGACATTTTTGCTGCTTGGAGGAGGATTTTGCTGTTTTAACCAGGAAATGTGAGTTTATCTTTGTACACATTTGAGCAAACATGGTTCTAAAGTATGGGAGGCAAAAAGGGTACTGATTTTCAAACCCTAAAGTGATCTAGATTAGGCTGGGATTCTCTCCTCAAAAATGTCATAGGGAAACTCTTTTTGGAGCTAGGTGGGTGAAATTATCTTTGATCTAATGCTGATGTGCTAATGGGCCACAGGTGTGGAGATCTGAGCTTTACTTTTTAAGTAATCTGATGATTTTAAATTTTAATTATTTTATAACATATACGCATATGTATTATATTATTTCATGAATTACATATTTATTGGCTGAAAATATTTCTTTTCATTTTAGTCAAATAAAAAGACAGGCTACTAGATGATAGTCAAGCAGTCTTAGGGAACAGGTTAGCTGGGCCACACGTGGTCTTTATATTGCCTGTTTTTTTTCTTCCCAAGCCCACATCTCACTCTGTTGCCCCGGCTGGAGTGCAGCCTTGGCCTCCTGGACTCAGGTGATCCTTCTGCCTCAGTACCTCAAGTAACAGGGACGACAGGCATGCACCACCGTTCCTGGCTAATCGTTTAATTTTTTTATAGTAGAAATGTTGCCTAGGCTGGTCTAAAATTCCTGGACTCAAGAAGTCCTCCCATTCAGCCTCCTAGAGTGCTAGGATTACAGGCATGAGTCACCGTGCCCCACCTGCTTTTGTTAATGTTTGTGTAACACTTTTTCATTTCTATACATTCTTTTTACTTAGGAGGCTTTTTTTTCTATTGGATTCTGAAAATGAGAAGTATTTCATAGCCATGTTTATTAACTAGAGATGCCCAAGATATACAATTTTTTTTCCAGTAAGAAGTTTGAAAGCTTGTTCTAGTAGTTAATTATTAAATTGTGAGTGCAATCGATTAAAGAACTTAGTGATGCTTATATGTTTTTAACCCCATACGTATATTGTTGAAAACATAAGCTGGTTCTGAAGAAGCACAGATCTAATCCTATTTACTCACTGCTACCCATAAGATGGCACAGTTTAAGTTATTTTTGGGTCTGCCATGCAGAATGTGGGTCCACAGATTAATATTGCCATAAATGCCAGGGAGGAAAGAAAGCTTGTTTTTCTTGCGTGTTATCTAGAACTTGGATTAGGCAGCCCAAAGAATGAAGAAGAATAGAGTAGGTAACCTCTAGGAATCAGAAGAATTTCATATCTTCTGCATCAAAAGTTGTGCATTAAGTTTGTTTCAAATGTTTTTTGAAACAAATCATTCCCATTTTTAGACATAATTACATACATTCACTAGATGCTCCAAACTTGGCCTGAGTGGAGGAAATGTAACATGCACTGCATGAGCTAAAAACATTTTGCTAAGAGTTTTATATATTTTTAACTTTCCTAATTTGGCTGAGGTTATCATGTTTTAGCTAATAGATGGCTGGACATGTCAGCTGAGAAGGAATTGAGCTGAAGTAAGTAAAATAGTCTACTGTTAGTGACTTTATACATTTTTCCTCTTTGAAAATATATAATATTTAAGAAAGTGTAATATAATAATTCATCAAATGTGCATCCATAAATATGAATGATTGATTCCGATTAAAAGGATTTTTAACTCTTTTTAACTGTGTTTTTATATTTGCATTGAAGACTTCATGATGAATCTAAGTCCCTTTCTGTTTTTGACCACATCTAAGCCATTTAGACATTACCTGGGGGTGTGACATACCAATCAACAAAACCAGGCAAATAACTCCAAGTTTCTATGAAGGTTATATGGAACAGTAAGAATCAGTCTTTGCCGACACAGGCTGAATCTTTATGACTGACTCAGAATTTATATATGCATTTGTGAACTCATGGGAACTCATGCCTCTTACTTTAGAGGCAACTCGTGGTTTTTAAGGTAATCATCTAGTTTGATAATGCAAAGCTATTTTTCCTTTATATTGATTTACTTGGTGTGTTTATCCTATTCTTACTTCTGATGGATCACATAGAGTGTAGCATACTGTCAAGAATTAAAAATGATGTGTTTTCTGTCGATTCACAGTTAGGGCAGACTTAGTTGAAACGTGAGCTCCTTCATTTGACCTTCATGTAACCCTGACCTGGGAGGACAACGTGTCTCTAGGGGTGGAAGATAATTTAATTTCCACGTATGTCAAGACATTCATTTCTTCTGTGTGGAGACTGTAGAGAAGTGTCGAATTCTGCAGAATCAGGTGTTCTGTGTTGGAGATGTGGAATACATTCTCCGGGGGTTAGAGTTGAGACCACCAAGTAGACTTCATTTTAAGGCCTTAGGGAAACCCTGAAACAATAGATTGTGAAGGTGGAATATATTTCTTTACCCTGTAAACTATTCATCTTTCATTTCACTTTTAATATGTGTGCTCATGATAACATCAACAAAGTTCCAAAGGTCACACTTAGAACCTCAAAGTTTATTATTTTATATTTTTTCAGCTGAAAACAATGGTTGAAAATTCCAATGTGTCAAATAATGAAGTTTAAATTTCTAATATATTCCCTTGTTTTTCATCCCCAAAGAATTGTAGCACACTACTCATAAAGGTTAAATGTAGGAAACTCTGTAATATCTACAAGATAAGGCTAATTCCATTTGGCTACTTGAATTTCCTTTCCCCCCACATATCTCTGGTTTGTGGAAAAGTTTAATACCCTGTAGAGCAATGGTAATTTCTAGCAAGACCAAAGTTTAGTAGCCTGACATGATTTAACACTTCTGAGATTCTGAAATCATAGTTATGTAAGTTCAGTATAAGGTGATCTCATACTGCTAGTCTCTCTGTGGAACTTGAAGGCCATTATACTACTGTAAGAACTTCTCCCCATTCTTATACCTGAATTATAGTAGCAAAGAAGAAAATGGTTTTTAGAATGGTCATTGGATGAGTCATGAGTGAGGGAGATACAAAGAGTAACTCCAGCTGAGAGGCAATTTGTAAAGCTCCCACTGGCTTGGCCCTGGTAGACTCCATCTATAATGAAAACATATTTTTTAGAAGTCTAAAGAGTAACAGATTATTTGATGGTGATGTTACCCGACAACAGATATTGCTTGACTGTAAAAAATACCTGAGATATTTGAATGACAAATGAAACTACTGAGGATATTTTTTTCATTTCATAAATAATATTGTTATGGCACCTTAACCTGATTTCTATCTGCATTTCAGTTTGGTGTTGGCTGAATTTTTGTATATGGTGAAAAGAGAAAATTGAGCAAAAGGGGAGGGAAATAGTTCATTAATCAGGATAGGCCAAATGCTATAACAAACAACCTCCAAACCCAAGAAGCTTAACACAATAAAAGTCTACTTTTTGCTTTTTTCAAAATTCAGAGCAGGTTAGAGGGCCAGAGACTGTTCCATGTGGTCACTCAGGAACCTAGGCTCCTTCTTTACTGTGGCTCCATATTTCTCATACGTGGCTAGGAATTTGCTTGATCTCATTCATTTGCAGTTAAAGAGAAGAAATGACATCAGGATAACATGCCTGTTTTAACTGCCTCTGTGCAGAAGTAAAATAAAAGTAAAACGAAAACACCAGAAATCTAGAAAATGTGGTCTAGTTTTATATCTAGAAGAGGTAAAGTAATGAGTGAGCATATAGCGAATCCTGTCACAGATGGCATGTAGAACGGGAAGTAAAGTAGGTTGAAAAGGTGAGCTTTTTACTGCGGGTGTGAGATGGGGTGGATGGAAAATATTGTGGGTGTTCTGTTTCCCCCCAAAATGATGGCCATATCACAAGTTTTATCTCTGTGTTAATTTTGACAATTTTAGGGTGGCAGCTTTCTTTTGTGGTAATCCTTTAAAATTTTGGCAAGTATTTTCTTTTCAGATTCATGTAAACTTGTTCTATTGTGGTCCCTGGCTAAAAGCTGTTAAAGACTCTGCCATCTGTTTCATAAATGTATCTTTTCAAATATACATAAGGTACTGACTTTTAAGACCAAGATCTAGGGATAGATGAAAACCAAGCCTTTCCATACATGCCACGACTTGATGTGTTTAGAAGGCATTTTGGTGCCACAATATTCTTCTGGATGTGACAAATGTACAAGTTAAGGCTGAAGTTCAACTGAGGCTCTTCCAGGAAAGAGCCCTTGAGAAAGGCAAAGATGTTAACTAAGGACTTAAAACTAAAAACGACAACGTTCACAGGCAAGAAGGGGCTGGATCCAAACCTAGCTCTTTCAAAGGATCCTGAAGAGAAAGTAAATGAAAATTATTACAATGTATTATGATTTCAAGTAGAAAACATTAGCTTTCCCATTCCTTCATAGACATTATCCTAATGAACCTTAAATTAGAAATCACATAGATTTGTATTCTGAACATTTCATGGTTTTATATACTCACAGAAAATTCTTAGTGACACTCTCCTAAGTGTTGCTAGAGAGATGTTACAATTCTTTGCTTTTTGCTTGCCAGAGGTTATTGGCATTTTACTCTAGAGATGAAGAATTTGCATGGTTTATGTGTAAGGCATCTGGGCTATGTAGATCTGCTTAGAGATTCCAGACTGTCCATTTGTTTTAATTTCAGAGCTAAACACAAAAATAAACATCCTGATGTTGGTGATGCTCTGGGAAACTCACCTTCAGTACAAACTCTTATGATAAAACTAATCTGATGTTTTTTTTTTTCTCATTATCGACATGTGATTTAGTAAACAGCTGTGTGCCTTCATGTGATCTCTGGGCCATGGTTTTTTGTTTACTTTTGCTTTTTGGGATACACCTTTAATTTCATATGTGTTGACAGAAAATCAGTGTTGTATATTATGTTAAAAACATTTTTTAAAAAAACCCCTAAAAACAGTTTTTAAATAGTAATGCTTTTTGGCTATTGTATCCTGAGAGTCAGGCATATTACAATCTGATGGGAAATGTATTCTCAGTGATGTATCGCAAATATACAGAAAAAAAATTTTTTTAAAGCAATTAATACAATAAAATCAGAGCAGATTGATAGTTATCACTATAATAGAGTCATTCACACCTACTAGAATTATGTAATATTTACTTGGTGGATGAGAAAGCAATGGAATTAAATTTGGTTTGGGGGAAAAGTGCACATTTCAGATACTAGTTGTACATTTTTGCAGCTGTGTAAACTTTTAAAAAAAGCTTTTTGCATACTTAAGCAAGTGACAGTTACTGATCTAATTGTTATTACTGAGAATATAAACTTTAGTGGAGATAATTGTAGCATGGCATTATCTATTTTACCTCTCCACAGATGTTTTCCACTTTTATTGGAGTTTGAATAAGTGACTAATATAAAGATTATCTATCATATGTGTTATTTCAGAAAACATATCTGGACTGGCTAAAATGTGGATCAGATGTCTAGGAGTGTGACTTCAAAAAATGTAGTTAGACTTTTCATGAATAACACTCTAGTGTGTTTTCTTTATTTGCATTTAAATTATATTCCTTTTTCGTAGAATAATTTGAGTTCCTCTGGGTATATTCCCACTAGGGGAATTCCTGGATCATATGGAAGATCAATTTCTAGTTCTTTCAGAAATCTCCAGAGTGTTTTCCAGAGAGGTTGTACAAGTTTGCATTCCCACCAGCAGTGTAGAAGCGTTCCTTTTTCTCCTCATTCTCACCAGCATCTGTTGTTGTTTGTTTTATTAATGATGGCCATTCTTACAGGAGTTAGGTGGTATCTCAATGTGGTTTTAATTTGCATTTCTCTGATGATGAGTGAGGCTGAGCCCTTTTTCATGTGTCTCTTGGCTGCCCATATATCTTCTTTTGAGAAGTGTCTATTCATGTCTTTTGCCCACTTTTTAAAGGGGCTGTTCGTTTTTTTCCCTTCGGTGTGTTTGAGTTCCTTGTAGATCCTAAATGTTAGGCCTTTGTCAGATATACAGTTGACAAATATTTTTTCCCATTCTGTGGGCTGTTTCCCTGCTCTCTTGATGGTTTCTTTTGCTTTGCAGAAGCTCGTTAATTTGATGAGGTCCCACTTGTCTATCTTAGGCCTTTAGGGTTCTGGATAGGAATTTGTTGCCAGTTCCAATTTCCATAAGGGTGTCTCCTGCATTTTCTAAGGTTCTTATAGTTTGAGGTTTTACATTTAGATCTTTGATCCATTTAGAGTTAATTTTTGTGTATGGTGATAGGTAGGGGTTCTGTTTCAGTCTTCTGCATGTGGTCAGCCAGTTGCCCCAGCACCATTTACTGAATAGGTTTTCCTCTCCCCAGTAGCTTTTGTTGGAGGCTTTGTCAAAGATGAGTTGGTTGAGGAATTGAGGCTTTGCTTCTGGAATCTCTATCCTGTTCCATTGGTTTATGTGCCTATTTTTATACCAATACCAAGCTGTTTTGATTACTGTAGCTTTATAGTAGAGTTTGAAGTCTGGAAGTGTGATACCTCCTGCTTTCAGCTAAATTCACAATAGCAAAAACATGGAACCAACCGTGTTGCGCATCGAAGCTGGAATGGATTAAAAAAATGTGGTACATATACACAATGGAATATTATGCAGCCATAAAGAAGGACAAATATATGGACTTTGCAACAAATTGGATGGATTTGGAGTCTATCATACTCAGTGATTTATCACAGAAACAAAGAACTGAGTTCTGTATGTTCTCACTCATAAGGTGAACTTGAACAATTATAATGCTATAAGGAAGCAATTAGCAGTAGTGGCAAACTGTCATTGGAGGGGGGCGTGGGACTGGCAGTTGAGGGAAACTGCTAGGGGAGGGAGGGGCATACCTCATCAACAAGGGTACCTGCATTATCAATGTTTGTATGCCTAACCCTGAATTCTACCCCACATCTTTATAATAAATAAATTATAAAAAGTTATATTCCTTAATAAAAATGTTTATCTGCACCTTATAATTTCATTGTCCTTTGTTGCTGTGTTTTTGTTGTTTATAAACAAAAGAAATTTAGATCTATATAGACATTGAACCAGAGGAAGTATAATAGACATTTTTGTCAGCAAATTTACTTTTAAAGTATGGTAATATTCTTCTTCCTTTCAAAAAAATTTTAGAGACCTACTTTCACATATATCTCTTCTTAGAAGTTTATTTTATAGTTGAAGAAATGAAAAAAAATTGTATTTAAAGTAAAAAAATGCAAAAAATTTAAATCAAAAGACAGTGAAAGTACTTATTATTTGACACATATCTTGTTTTAACCCATTTTAAGTCCCAAATTGATTATTTAAAAGCATACTATTTATAATAAAAAAACCTACCAGTAAAGTTAAAAAAAGTATTTAGGAAGGCTTATTCAGAAAGCCTAGAAAATGAAAATAACTAAAAATATATTTAAATAAATATTTTTGGAAAACGATCATTTTTAAATGAGTCAATTTCCTAAACAATAATTTAGTTATCAAAAATAAACACAGTTTTTGTTCATAGAATTTTTATATTTGCTTTAACAATCCTCCAAAATTACCATAATTTCATACCTTATGATACCCATACTGAATAAAAGATTGAAACCAGCTGAATTTCTAGATTGCTGCTTGGCAAACAGACAAATAATGCTTTTCCTGCTTTACATCACCTACATGAATTTAAGGCTCCATCTCAATGGGATTGAAGGGTCATATAGTGTTTAAATATAATCAGATATATCGATGTGAATAATATTTTGATGAAAATATGTCTGCCATTTTCAGCCATGATCAAGTAAAGTATGATACCTAGAGGAAGAAAATGTGCCAAGGAACATTGGGTTATGAAAACCACAAATTTCATGGAAACTCTTCTGGTTCTTCCTATTGTTGCTCAGGACAATAAAGAACCCACTGCCAAAGCCCATTTTCTAAATAGCAAAATGGAACTTTGATTTACACAGTGTTACTTATTTAGTTTCAAATTGCTGTGTTTTGGTATGCCTCCTGACATTCTTCTGGCAAAGGCAGCATTTTATTTCAGTTTTCAGACTTTCTCCATGAGGCAGATACCCTTGTAAAAACTGTGTGACTCATTCTCTTTTGTGAAAAGCACTCATCAAATCCTGTGAAGTGTTCATCCAAACACTTACAATTTTACAACCACCATCTAGAGGCCCAGAAGTGTAAGTTAATGCAACACAGTGACTTTACTGGCCTCTTAACAGACCTTGGGATGAAGTAACTGTTTCACATTATTATAATATGAAAACGAACTGCTTGGTGTTTCTGTGATGTTGATTAAACTTAAACTACAGCAATCCAGAGAGACATTCTATCATCTCTTGGGACTACATCAATATTTAAAGAAAGTACAGCTAACTAAATTACTGTACTATCGAAAACTACAAGAAAATGTAATGTGTTCCTTCGATCTGTGTACTTAAGGCATTTCCTTATTCTTTTATTGAATCATTCTTAATTATAAGGGCTATCATTTAGGTCATCCTTAAATTGCATTTGCTATATTCAGATAATTAACAGGTGCATGCATTGTCTTTTAGAATGAAAAGTGAATAGTCTTAAATTTAAACATGGTAAGAGCTTCTTGATATAGGTACTGTGAGATGCTAGAGCAAGTGAAACTGGACTAACTTCCCCATAGAACTAAGGGTTACAGTTTTTTCTTTTTGAAAATTAATATAGAAATTGACCTTCCTTGCCTTAAAGCTTGAAAGTTGCATTTGTTTTATCTATTTCTTTCTCAGGAAACCAGCACTTCGGCATATAGCATCGAGAAACTGAAACTTACCACATCCAGACAATGAGATGCCAGACTCCAGCTGTTGGCCAATTCCTCTTTCTTACTCCTCTCTAATTCCTGTTTACCAATGCTTCTTCCTTACCTCCCCCGCCCCCCAGTTTCTGTTTTCTGCATTCCTTCTTCCAGTGGCACAGGGAGATAGATTTGAGACTGATTTCCTGTCCTCTGTGGATGATACCATCAAAAAACAAAAAACAAAAAACTTTCTTCCCTGGCAATATTCATTGTCTCAGTGATTGGCGTTTTGCGTGGCAAGCAACAGGAACTTGACTGAGCCACTGGTGTTTTGGCAACACAAGTGATCTTGAAATACATGATGTTTCTGAAATAGCGAGGGTGATACTCGTGGTCGTGCTTTAGGATTGATATAGAGTAGGAGAAAAAGTTGTCCATGTAAGAGATGAGGTACAGTCTCATATGGAACTAAAGAAATAGTATTTTGACCTACTATCTTGCTAGTCCTCTACCTTGAAAGAAAAGTCGTATTAATGACGCTCAGATTAGACCACCTCTTCTCCTGGAATTTTACCTCTTTTGAGAACTGGACAGTTTCATATACCCCAACATAGCTGTTCTTTTCCTGATTCTCTGGTAAGCTTTTACCCAGTTCATTTTAGGCCAGAACGGATTATTTGCTTAACTAGAACTTTCTAAATTTTAACTGAAACAGATGCCTGCTATAATTCAGTCTTATGAAATCTTCAAGTTATATGCCACAGAATCAAGAAAAAGGTGATCATCTTGTTCCAGAAATATAACTCCTTCAGTACAAAAATATAGAACTTACAAAAACGACTAAATTGCTGATTCTAAGTATTTTTTTTATTTTCAAAATATTAAATTTTTGCCTTTGGTGTGTCTGTTGAAGTGGCATTGAAATAAAGTAAAGGCACACGTCTTTGCCAAGTGGGGGTTTGGCATTTTCCTTCTGTAAACATTCAAAGGCATTTGGTTCTCATTGTATATATTCTGTTACATGCATAATGTTTTGTAAAATAATTTTTAAACTCTTGAATCATTTAATCAGACAGTACAAAAGTATTTCTTTTACAAAATTTTTATTTTAAAATTGTGGGGTACAATTCAGGGTTAGGTATACAAATATTCACTGTGCAGGTACCCTTGTTGATGAGGTGTGCCCCCTTCCCCAGGCAGTTTCCCACTACTGCCAATCCCACCTCCTTGCCACCCCCACACCACTGCAGTTTTCTGCTACTGTCATTCCTTTTCTTATAGTATTACGGTAGTTGTTCAAGATCCACTTATGAGCGAGAACATGTGATACTCAGTTCTTTGTTTCTGTGAAAGATCACTCAGTATTGTAGACTCTAAGTCCATCCAGGTTGCTGTGAAAGTTCATGATTTTGTTCTTCTTTATGTCTGCATAAAATTCCATTGTGTATATGTACCACATTTTTTTTATCCACTCTTCTTTTGATGGGCAGCATGGTTGGTTCCACATTCTTGCTATTGTGAACAATGCTGCGATAAACATATGTGTGCAGGTATCTTTTTTATAAAGTCGACAAAAGATATGAATATACTGTTCTCAAAAGAAGACATATGAGCAGCCAACAGATAGATGAAAAAATGTTCAACCTCGCTAGTCATCAAAGAAATGCAAATTAAAACTACACTGAGATACCACCTAACTCCAGTCAGAATGGCCATCATCAATAACTCGAAAAATAGCAGATGCTGGAGAGGATGTGGCAAAAAGGGAATACTTCCACACAGTTGGTGAGAGTACAGCTTCTGTGGAAAACAGACCCTGTGGAAAACAGTGTGGTGAGTTCTAAAAGTTCTAAAAATCGACCTTCCATATGACCCTGCAATCCCCCTACTGGGAATATACCCAAAAGTATTTCTAAGCAATTACCATATCATATGGTAATCATATGGTAATTGCTTAGAAGCACTTGTGTGTGCATATTGAAGTACACACACTATGAACACACACTCTTGACGCAGTTTTTTTGTCCCGTGAGTTGGTGAACTGGACATCCCACAGGGTGCCCAGGGATGATGGCATCCAGATAGGGGAATAAGGGTGGCACTGGAGAACTTGGGGATGCCAACAGCTGCATAGCACCCAAGTAGTGTTATAGCTCTCTTGGTTTTGGGATTGGTGAGTCCAGCCCTGAGAAGTGTTTAAAGCTCTGCTAGTTTGACAGGACAGCAAGCCAGGCCCCTAAGAAGTGTTACAGCCCCATCTGCTTGGTGGGCTCTGCCGGTTCACAGGGCAGTTCCAGGTTCTTGTCTCTCACCCTGGAAGAATGAGGAACACGGACAACTAGAGAGTAAGTGGAAATTTATTAGGAGACAGGAAAGCCCCTGCAGCAGGACGGGTCCTGAAAGAGGGTTGCTGGCCAGTAGCCTTATGAATGTGCTCATGGGGTGGCAGTAGCACCAATCAGAGAGAGGCGCCATGGTGTGGGATTACAGTGCATCAATCAGGAAGGGATTGGAAAAGGCCAATCAAGAGGAAGCGCATGGATTGGGCAGTCCATGGGCCTGGAAATATCTTTTCTCATTTCAGTCCATGGGGCTTGCAGCTGAAGTTTTTACCAGGGGCCCAATCTAATCTATCAGCCTATTCGGTGTCTTCCTTTCTCTTCTCTCACCATGAAGAACACACACTATGAAGAACACACACTATTCCTACTTTCCAGAGCTTTATAGTTTAAAGGTGGGAATTTAAATCTAAGCAAAAACCAAAAATAACAAGAGAGCTACTATCTATCTGTTTATCAACCTGTATAATCTATCTATCTCTTCTATTAATTGATCTACCAGAAGAATGAGAGGGGAAGGGGGGAGCGAGAGAGAGAGAGAGAGAGAGAGAGAGACATAATTCATTAATCATACAAATATGTGGAGGGTTCAAAAATGGTGGAGGATGGAGGAGGGCTGGAGTCTGGGAATGATGCATACAAATCTATGTTCATTATAGATTTATAACTGGCTTTTGGATATTTCTTTCTAAAGAGGCAAATCACTGGTTTCATAAGAATTTCTGCTGCCTGCAAGTTTTTGGAATCTACAGATAATCCTGTGACACTTTGAATGCACTTGGGTTCTGAAACAGGATCTTGAGCCTGTCTTGAGCCTCCTCCCTGGAGCTGATACTCCACTTTGTCATGCTATGTCATCTTCCTACTTCCTAGTGAATGATTTATTTTGAAGTTTTTATTTTAATTTTCTCCTCTCACTTTAGATCGATAGTCTTCCTCTCTTGACATCTGTTTTGCCTCACTGAGAAGGCTGTCCAAATGTAGCACGTTACAGTGTTTCTTTATTATCTTTATAGACCAACAGGGTGTAGACGTGTGACCATAATTCAAGAAGTTTGTTGTAGGATGCTAGGAACTTGCTGGGGGGAAAGTACAGTACATCAAGGATGTTGGAAAGCAGACAGTTACTTGGTGTGGTAGAGAAAGAAAGCACAATACACTTAGCTCTCCTTCCCCAGCAAACCTCCCAGTTGCCTGACCCTACCAACAGCATGAAGAAACTTCCTGAATCTTTGTTCTACATAAAGAGAGAAGCATCTCACACTAACCATGATGGGCACATTCAGCAAAGATCAAAGTGTTTTCTCAGACATTTCCCTTATGATTCCTCTATTGGCCAACAAATCTGCTCTTTTGCTCTTTAGCCACCAGTCTTATTTTTGTTTGGTAGTTGAAACAATTTTTATTTTTTTTAGTGTGGCATAGGAAAATGTCATCCCATTTTATACTGAATAAATAACTCAATAGCTCTTAATTTTTGTTTTGAGTGAGGAGTTAATGTTGGATAGAGTTGTAACAGGCATTTACTAAGGTAATATCAAAGGACACTACCATATTACTTGTAAGAAACTTAGGTCCTTGAATGTCAGGCCACATGCAAGCATATGAGGGGGAACCCCCAAAACCCCAGAATTTATTTATAAAAATTTATGTATCTATTCTTACATGTTTAAACTTCAACCACCTTTTGTTGTAATACATCTATTGAGACACTTTTTCTACTGTTCAAAACAGTTTTTGAATGTATCAGTTTTGATACCTTTTAATGCTTCTGCTGGTTTTTGTTCCACCTCTTTCACTTCAGCAAAATGTTTCCTTTTGAGGACTTTTTTCATTTGGGGAGTCAACAAAATGTCACTCAGGGTGAAATAGGGTAAATAGGGACGATGGGGAATGGGGGTTATGGCATTTTTGGTCCAAAACTGCTGAACACCCAGTACGGTGTGGACAGTTGTGTTGTCATCATGGAAGAACCAGCCACCTGTTTGCCAAAACTTGAGATGTTTCTTCTGTAAATCATGATGCAACCTTCTGAAAACTTCCAGATAAAAAATTTGTTTGAGCATTTTATATGGAGGAACAAATTCTGAGTGTACTACAAGGGACTCATGCTCCAAAAGATATTTCCATTTTTGGAGGGAGTCCCCCTCTGTTTGGTAGTCTGTTCCACTGGTAAGTGAACTACAGAGGAGTCACTGATGTAGTCTGCCAGAGCATTTCCTTGATGCTAGTATGTATTCTGTATGTATGTATTTAGAGACAGGTTCTTATTATGTCACCCAGGCTGGGGTGTAGTGATGTGATCACAGCTCACTGCAGCCTTGACATACTAGGCTCAAGTGATCCTTCCACCTCAGCCTCCCAAGTATCTAGAATTACAGACACACGATACCATGCCTGAATAATTTCATTTATTTATTTTTAATTTGTAGTGTCAAGGTCTCAGTATATTGCCCAGGCTGATCTCAAACTCCTGACCTCAAGCTATCCTCCTGTTTGGCCTCCAAAGTACTGGGATTATAGGCATGAGCCATTGTGCCCAGTCAGCAATACCTTTTAGAACTAAATTCCTTGTTAAGTATAAAGTTTTAAAGGCTGTAGATTATGTTGGCATTATTAAAAGCGAGTCATATGCCATATAATACAACTCCTTTTCTTGAAAATGGAGCCAGCATTTATGTATAAAAACACACATACATACAGACATATGAGGGGGACCCCAAAATCTCAGAATTTATTTATTAAAAAAATGTGTATTTGCTCTTACAGCAACGGTATCTGTACAACGAATATTTGTATGCCTAATCTTGAATTATACCCCACAATTTTAAAATAAAAGAATAAAAATAAACTAAAAATAAACACAGTCATCTTCAAAGTACTCCATATTTAAAGCAATGTACCTATTGAGATGCTGTTTCCACTGCCAAAAAATTTTTTTGAACTTGCCAATTTTGATGTCGTTTAGTACTTCTGCCATTTTTGGTTTCACTTCCTCTGCATGACAACATGCTTTCCTTTGAGGACTTTTTTCATCAGGGAAACAAACAAAAATGTCACTCAGGACAAGAGAGGAAGACTATCGATCTAAAGTGAGAGGAGAAAATTAAAATAAAAACTTCAAAATAAATC
>CAUYQG010006892.1:0-16721 GCA_963574415.1 Tarsius wallacei
TCAGCAGAAGAATCCAGATCACCAAAATAAAAGCCCAAATCCAGGACATAGAAGAAAAAAAGATAATACAAAAAATCAATGAAACAAAAAGTTGGTTCTTTGAAAGGATAAACAAGATCGATGGTCCCCTAGCTAGACTGACCAAGAAAAAAAAAGAAAAAATTCAAATAAGCACATTCAGAAACACAAAAGGCAAAGTCACATCGGACCCTGAAGAAATACAAAAGATTATTAGAGACTACTATGTACACCTGTATGGAAACAAACTTGAAAACCTCAAGGAAATGGAGGTCTCTCTGTCATCACACAACCTGGCTAGGCTGCAACAAGAAGAAATTGAGACCCTAAATAGACCAATAACAATCAAGGAAATTGACTACGTAATAAGAAAACTACCTACAAAAAAAAGCCCTGGACCAGATGACTTTCCGGCAGAATTCTACAAGACAGTTAAGGAGGAGCTCATACCAATCCTACTGAAGGCATTCCAGGGGATTGAGAGAGATGGAACCGTCCCCAAAACATTCTATGAAGCTAACATCACATTGATACCCAAGCCTGGTAATGACCCAACAAAGAAAGAGAACTACAGGCCAATATCCTTGATGAACATAGATGCCAAAATTCTCAACAAGATCCTAGCAAACTGGATCCAATAACACATCTCAAAAATCATCCATCATGACCAAGTAGGCTTCATTCCTGGGATGCAAGGCTGGTTCAACATTCGTAAAACCATAAATGTAATTAAATACATCAACAGATGTAAAAACAAAAACACATGATTATATCATTAGATGCAGAAAAAGCTTTTGACAAAATCCAGCACCCCTTCTTGATAAAAACCCTCGAACATCTAGGCATACGGGGAACATACCTCAAAATAGTAAGAGCCATCTATGAGAAACCCACATCCAGCATACTCCTAAATGGACAAAAACTGGAACCATTTCCCCTGAAAACTGGAACAAGACAAGGGTGCCCCCTCTTACCCCTCCCATTCAATATAATATTGGAAGTCCTGGCTAGAGCAATCAGAGAAGAGAAGGCAATCAGGGGTATCCAAATAGGTATAGAGGAAGTCAAGTTATCTCTCTTTGCTGATGACATGATTGCATACCTTGAAAACCCAAGATAATCTGTCAAAAACCTCCTTACACTGATAAAGGACTTTGACAAAGTCTCAGGTTATAAAATAAATGTGCAAAAGACAATCACATTTCTTTACTCCAGTAATAAACAAACAGAAACCCAATAAAAAGCACAATTCCATTCACAATAGCCACAAAAAAATGAAATACCTTGGCTTCTTCCTAACCAGACATGTGAAAGACCTTTACAAAGAAAACTACAAAACACTGCTCAAAGAAATCAAAGGGGATACAAACAAATGGGAAAATATCCCATGCTCATGGATTGGAAGAATCAACATTGTGAAGATGTCCATCCTACCAAAGGCAATCTACAGATTCAATGCAATACCCATCAAATTACCAGCAACATTCTTCTCAGACCGAGGAAAAACAACACAGGAATTCATATGGAAACACAAACGACCAAGAATAGGCAGAACAATCCTCAGCAAAAAAAACAAAGCAGGTGGTATCACACTACCAGACTTCAAACTTTACTATAAAACTAGTCCTTTGTGGCAGCCACCACCACTGCCACTTCTGCTGCCTCCACTCCTGTCACCCCCAGGCAGGCCAGGGAGACATCAGACAAGCTGGGTGCTTTTTTGTGCACACCCCCACCCCAACAGACTCCATAGCCACTATACATAGGAGCAGTGAGCAGTCTGTGGGCCCCTAATCTCCCCATCTCAGCAGCTTCCCAGCAGACGGGGATTGCCTGCTTTACACACACAATGCAGTGACCTCACACCCACCTGAACACAGAGGCCAAGGCTCAATGTTCCTCTGGGAGCTCAATTGCCAGAGGTTGATGACAAGAACTTTGTAGCTGCCACTGCCATCACCAGCTCTTACTTTTAAGTGCCATCTACTGGTCTGGAGCCTGAAGTACAACACCTAGCAAAAAAAAAAAACACACCACTCTAACAAGCAATGCTAGAGGTAGTCACCACTGGATCCTATCTGCAGCCAAGGAACCGGTACAGAGTGGTGGCCTTCTGAACGTAGCCAGGAGCAAAGCCAGTTGACCTTATTCAACATGTGTCACAGCCATACCCACAGAGGGAAAAAGAAGAATAAACCAAAAGATGAACAATCCCATCAATAGTAAATTCAAAGAAATAAAAAAGAAGCATCTACCCACTCAGATGAAAAGGAATCAGCACAAGCATTCTGGCAATACAAAAAGCCAGTGTGTTTTGTTGCCTTCAAATGTGCACATCAGCTCCTGACCAGATGAAATGTTCTAATGACAATATACAGGATTCAGAATAGGGATGGCAAAGAAACTCGATGCGATCCAAGAGAAAATGAAAACTCAAAACAAAGGAGTCACAAAAACAATCCAGGAGTTTAAAGTTGAAATGACCATCCTAAGAAAAAGCCAAACTGAACTTTTGGAATTGAAGAATCTACTACAGAATTTCAAAATATAGTCTCAATCTTTAACAACAGACTAGAGCAAGCAGAAGATAATTTTTTAGAGCTTGAAGACTGATCCATTTAATCAAGATAGAAGACAAATACAAAGAAAAAGAATTTTTGTTGATCAACTAAATGAATAAAGCCTGCGGGAAATGTGGGATTTTTTTTTCTTTTGCTTTTTTTGTCCGAGTCTCATTCTGTCATCCAGGCTGGAGTGCAGTGGCACGATCACAGCTACTGCAGCCTCAACCTGCTGGGCTCAGGCAATCCTTCCACCTTAGCCTTCTAAGTAGTTGGAAATACAGGTGCGTGCCACCACACTCACTAATTTTTTGGTTTATTGTAGAGATGAGGTCTTGCCACATTGGCCAGGCAGGGCGCGAATCCCTGGGTTCAGGCAATTCTCTTACCTCTGCCTTCCAAAGTGCTGGGATTACAGGAGTGAGCTACCACATCCAGAAGAAATATGGGATTTTGTAAAGAGACCAAACCTATGACTGATTGGCATTCCTGAGAGAGAAAAGAACAACCTAGGACCTCCTTTGAGGCTAGCACTAAAATTTATTTGTCTTGTTCAAAATAGTTTCTAGGATGATGCTTCATTAAATGCTAAATGTAAATTTTGAAATAGACCTTAAATAGACCTTTAAATGCTAAATACAAATTTTGAAATATGCTCATCACCTATAGATGTTTTAATAAGATAGTATGTATAGATTTCTTTCTTTCTTTCTTTTGAGTTGGAGTCTCACTCTGTCACCCAGGCTAGAGTGCAGTGGCACACTCACAGCCACTGCAGCCTCGACCTGCAGGGCTCAGGTGATACTTCCGCCTCAGTCTTCCAAGTAGCTGCAACTACAGGTACGCGCCACCATGTCTGGCTAATTTTTGATTTATTGTAGAGATGAGGTCTCGCCAAGTTGTCCAGGCTATTCTTGAACCTGTGGGCTCAGGCAGTCCTCTCACCTTGGCCTCCCAAAGTGCTAGGATTGTAGGCGTGAGCCACCGCACCCGGCAGACTATAGATGTTTTAAGAAAACATCTATAGGTGATGAGCAGGACTTGTTAACTGCCTTTTCAACAGCCATCCCTCTTATATTCCTTGCCCCAATTATTTTAATAGTAATAGGATAGTAATAGGCTCATGAAAGACAGGCTCATCTCCAGAAATTCATTGTGATTGATTTAAACCAGAATGAGCAGCACCATTTTTCTTTACCTGTGATTGATTTGGAAGTGTCATGTGACTCAATCCTGTCAATGAAACATAATGGAAAGATAACTGGAATTCCCAGAAAAGCTCTTTCCATTGCAAAAAGGAAGAATATGAGGACTCCCTTTTCCTCCTTTCTTTAGACCTCCTCCTATGATGATGTGGTTTCTTGGAACTACAGCAGTCATTTTACGACAGTGAGTGAAAAGTCAAGATAATTGCAGAGAAGCATACTTAGAGCCCTGACATCACCGAGCTTCTGAATTAACCTACTTTGGAAAACTCCTATTTCTGAATTTCTTGGTATGTCTAATAAACACCACTCTTGTTTAAGTCTAGATTCCAGACTGCACCCAAAAGAATTCAAACTGATACAGAAAGGCATTAAAGTACATTTTTTGATACAAACACAAATATCTCCTAGAACAGTCCTTCTGTGGGGAACATTCCCAAATCTCCCATGAGAAATTCTAAGCAAATTTTCCATAGAAACACAGGATGACCACTGCTTTCTCTTTTGCTAATATGGTCTCCCACAATAGTAAACTTCAGAAGGAAATTTGCTACCATGATAAGATGGGATGATCTCAGAAGTTAGAATAAGCAAACATCTGAATGACATCCAGACACTTTTAGAATCACCTGACATATCCTCAGGTGAAAGTATAAATTCAGATGTCTTTCTTTACAAACAGTATCTTTTTACTCCACAAAAACACTCAGTGTTTAAGATGGAAAAGTCATTCTCCAGATTTGCCTTCTTCATCAGTATCAGTTTTTTTTAAAAGTTCCTTGCCTGGTGATTTGAAGAATTTCATGCCAAATAGATTTAGAAAATGGTGAAGTTGAATCACTGAAACCAGGGTCTTCACCTGTGTCTCTCTATCCTACTTTTAGCCTTGATTCTTTTCTCTATCACTTAAGTGCAGCAACTTCAACTGATTGAATTATTTCTTACTCCTTTTCTGTCCGATGTAGTGAATCTTTTGCTCCATTAGGCTTTGTGTCTTTCATTATTCGCTTGCTAAAGTCCCCATAACTTTAATGTTCAGAATCTATGGGTGTTTTAGGCACACTGCTCCACTAGAGTTGTGCCCAGCACTCTCCTCCAACTCCAAGTGAGCTCCAGAGTACAGGACATACACGTAAGGGATTTGGGGGCACATATTCTTTGCAGGCTCATCTTCTTTTGAGGTAGCCTTGAACGTGTCTCTCTTCCTTTCCTTCCTATTGGTAGAAAATAATAAACTGAATGCCTTGAACTACTAAAAATGATTTTCAAGTTTTCTTTCATGGCTGGAAAAAAGCAAATTATAGGATTACCAATCATGAGAACTCTAATAATAGATCTTCTAGCTGTATGTTTTTAGAGAATTTATTGAATCCTGTGCCTCAGTTTTCTGATCTATAGACATGGGAGGAAATTCTTTCCATGGTTTCTTTCTCTGTGTTAATAGCATAACTGATAATACATTAAATTTATTATTTTCCCTGACCGACTAAAGACAGCTCAGATATTAATCTTTTGCATCCAATAAGTTCCTGAGTTATGCCATATTGATGACATAGCTGTCTCCCAAGATACTCCCCAGAACTTTCCACAGAGTGGAGCTGGCATATACTAGTGTCTCTTTCTGTTTACATATCTTTACTTCATTTTCATTAGCCTTCCTCCTTATAATGCTATAAACATATTGTGGAACTTATTCCCGAATAACAGCAATAGTGTGTACAGAGTTACTTTTTACAAAAAAACTCACTTGTATTATTCAGAGTTCAATTACGATCTTAACTTGCCTCAATTTTATCATCTCAAGAATGCAAACTATTCTAAATTCTGCATTCCCTCTCCTTATTGTGTCTGTTTCTCTATGAGGTCTCCTTGACCTATGTAATTTAAAAAATAAATTGATCATAAGTTATATTTCTAATAACTTATCATTTCCATTTTCAATGCAATAGATTCTATTTCTGATAAAAATTACCCCTCGACAGGAGCAATCATGTTTTCTCTATGTGTCTAAGGGCATTCATAAAGATTAAATGGAATAATATACATAATAGTATTTGTTCCATAGCTTTATACTTTTTCATAGTCAAAACATTATTATATATAATATTAGTATATTAGTTGTGACCTACACCCAGCCTTTTTTTTTTTCTTGTATTTTGATCAGAGTCTGACTTTTGGAGTCAGAAGAGCTCTGAATTTCATTTCATGCCCTGCCATTTCCTAGGTGTGTGGCCTTGAAAAAGTTATTTAATCATTTTAGACGGTCTCTCAAAAATAAGAATATTACTGCTTTTGCTAGGACTAAAAACAATGAACAATAAAATAGAATACAAAGTGCTTGATGTAATCCCTATCTTGGGATGTTATTGAGACTTACAAGTATCTTGTGAATCCAAGATCAAGATCAAGGTGCTGAGAGAAAAAAAGTACCCCCACATACTTATCATATTACACCTACTCTTCTTTTATTTAGCTGGCATCCCTTTTAATCCACTTCTTACACTTACCAAAGCACTCTATATCTTGTCATTTCCCCACTCAAAAACCTCAGTGGCTTGCCATGCCCTATGGAATAAAACCTAAATTTCTTAGCCTATGTCTCTGAGAACCTGGACAACCTAACTCCATCACCTACCTTCTCTTTCACTTTTCTGCACAAACCCTCCAGATTATTAGACTCCTTCTCCCCTTCCTCACATCTAAATCTGTTTATAAAAATCCTGATCCCACTAGGAAGTGTTTCTTGAGGACTCTTGTCCATAATTACCTTTCCTTTTCTAAACTCGAGTAGTTACTAAGTGTTGCTGAGTTGGCTACCGAACATTTTTATTTACCACATATATTTGTACTGCAATTGCTTCACTTACTAGGTATTCAATCACTTCTTCACTTTAGCACCTGTTTCTTCATGTTTCTATTCTTCCCATCTATGAGCCCTTCATCCTTTCCCAGCCTGAACCCTGCAATTGGTCATCTAGACAACACTCTCCACAATACTCCAATTCTTTGCATTAATTTCTTTTTCCATTTTTTTAGCAAAATTTATACTCTAAATCTACTTTGTTTTTTATGCCCAGTCCTGGAGAGCTGAGCATGGTTGGAAAGAAATCTGCAACCATGGAGACTGGTCTTCAACTGCAGCAGAAAAGTTCAGCACCGTCTGATGAATCTTTTGTTATTCTTGGGCATCTTCTTCTCCCATCTCTATCAGCCATCATTCCAAATTTGTATCATTCTCAAGCACCCTTCTCTACTTCAAGCCCTCACTCTTGGAAAATGAGCTTGCTTCCAACTTCACAGAAAACATGGAGACCATCAATCATGACCTTCTTTGACTCTCTCTACCCATCCCAATATAAATACACAAATATACATTTACCAATCTTTATCTGCTTCCCTCCAGTCTCTGAAGATCAAGTGTCTACCTACAATCTGGCCAAGACAAACTGCTTAATCGGGGTTTTAGGTCTGATTCCAACCTATTCATTCTAGAACCTTGCTTTATCAATTATTCTCTCTCTGTCTTTTCTCTGCTTCTCTGTGGATTCCTTCTTCATAGCCTATAAGAATGGTCAAGATTTTCCCCAACATAAATCACTTAAATTTTCTTGATTCTGCATCCCACTCTTTCTCTATTAATATTTCAGAACTCTTTGTCTGCATCCTCCATTCTAATTCCTTCCTAATCTGCTGCATTTGACTTTGAGAAGTAGCAATCAACTAAAACCACTCTCATTAGAGTATCTAAAGACTTTCTATTTTGAAAATCCACTTTACAATTTAAAGTCTTACCTTAGTAGAATTTTCTATATAAAATCTCAATTTTAATAGATATTTACAGAGAGAGAGAGTTGGAGTCTCAATCAGTTGCCCCGGCTGGAGTGCAGGTTGCACAATCATGGCTCACCTCAGCTTTGACCTCCTAGCCTCAGGCGATCCTTCAACCTCAGTCTCCTGAGTAGCTGGGATTACGGTCACACGTCACCATGCCCAGCTAAGTTTTTTTTTTTTTTTTTTTTGTAGAGACTAGGTCTCACTATGTTGCCAGGATGGTCTCAAACTCCTGGGCTCAAGCAATCCTCCCACCTTGGCCTCCCAAAGTGCTAGGATTATAGGTGTGAACCACTGTGCTTGGCCAGCATTTTTTATTTTTATCATTTCAATTTTATGTATTTCTTCTACCTTAGACTTTACCTTGCTAAACTCTTTGAATAATCATTTATTAATGATGTTCAGTATGAGCTAATCGCTTAATATGTATTTCTTACAGTAATTCTGAAAGGTGATTATGCATCTCATTTTACATAGAAAACTGAGGTCTAGAAAGGTGAAGTCACTTGCTTAGGGTGCTGGAAGTGGCAGAGCCATGGTTGGCACCGTGGTGTGTTCCCTTCTAAAGTCTACTTCCTCCTATGTTTTTGGATGGTAGAAGGGACCACTTCTCCCAAAATGCCACCCATGGTCACTCCTGTGTCAGATACCCACGTCATGCTTCCATTGTGTTCCGCACCTGTCTCTATCATTTTACTGAGCACAATGTGTCCTCAGCTGTTTGTGTCTTCCTCTGTATTCAGAGGTTTACCCATTGCAGACAGATTCAAGCCTTAGTTGTTGTGAAGCTAAGTGCCAGAATATACGTTTTTAGGTGCTCCTCGATGATAGACAACAGCTCTGCACTTCATATCCCCCAAGACGTGATGTGGGGTCTGATCTGTAATGACATTGTTCATTCTGTTATTTGAGTGAATAAAAGATTTCTTCACAAACATCCACAGGCCTCATAATGACAGGTACATTTTTTAAGACCCTTTACTGAACACAATTCTAGCTGGATCTCCCTTTCTTTATTACTTTACTTGCCACAATAGAATGGATTTTATATCTAGCCAGTGATAGTGTGTAGGGAAGAAAAGCTTTAGAGTGAACCACAATAAGGAAAGATGGTCTTGGATAAATGAAAGTTTTCTCTATTTTTTTTCTTTTTGAGTCAGAGTCTCACCCAGACTGGAGTGCAGTGGCCTACTCATGGCCACTGCAACCTCGACCTGCTGGGCTCATGTGATCCTTCCACCTCAGCCTTCCAAGTAGGTAGAACTACAGGCATGTGCCACCATGTTTGGCTAATTTTTCTTGATTTATTGTAGAGACGAGGTCCTGTCTCACCAAGTTGCCCAAGCTGGTCTTGAACCTCTGGGCTCAGGCAATCCTCTCACCTCAGCCTCCCAACGTGGTGGGATTACAGGCGTGAGCCCCTGTGCCCAGCCCTCTGTCTTTTCCTTATTTCTCCTTTGAAGGAGTCCCTTATTTGTGTCTCTTAGAGACTAATTTTGTATACTAAGGACTTCCTATATACCAAGGGTTTTCTTCCCTTAAGGAAATAGTCTACCTTCTCTCCTATCCTCAGTGTGCAGGAAGCAGAGCAATAACCACTGAGGGTCTAGGGATTTTTTTGATGATCTGGGTATCTGCCAAGCTCTGGGATCCCTAGCAACCTATGAACTCCCTTGCCTTGGAGCTTAATGCTCTGGAGTGCTATGAAAACCCATAGAAAACAGCACCTCACAGCAGGCAAGATCAAATGGACTACATGTATGATTATTGGACTTCCTGTCTTTTCCTATGTAGACACAGTTACTTATGCATTTGGATCTTTGCTGTTGAATAAGAATTCCAAGGCTGTGATCCGAACAGCCTGGATAGCCATACCCATACACTTCTGGTCTTTATAGGCTAGTCGTTCTTTCTTGGGTTGGGATTGAAAATTTTAAAATTGTCTTTTCATTGGCGGGGCATTTTTCCTCTCACTCACTCCAAACATTTATAAGCATGGCACTGAATGTCCTGTTCATTTTGGACAGAGACCAAAGTGCATTGCTTCTCCATCAGTTATGCTAAGCAAGGGGTAATACAGCAATGTATATTGGGATAAATTGATAAAACAGCCCTGGCTGGTGATATGACTCCATTTCCAGAACATGATATGCACCTTGGACCAAAGGACTGTCTTCTTTAGAAGCCAGGCATGCAAACATGCATGCAAACATGTCCCTGCTAGCTGGCGGCTTGGCCTATTTTACGCCACACACACCCTTTAGCATGGGTCATACTGGTAGATGCACTGAGACATTGGCTAGCAGAAGGCTTGCCCTTGAGCTGACAGAGTCCTCATGCTTCTGAGCAACCCCTGCTTGCCCACTGTGTGAACCCACTTGAAACAGAGCTGCATGTCGTGGCCTAGCAATGAGCACATTTTCACACAGTGCAAATGAAACAGAGTGCTTTCCTCACAGATCCACCCACTGCTCATCAGGAGAGAGACACAGGGCAAGACTGGGAAATGCAGGCCAAGTTCCTCTCAGTAGAACACACAGAGTCACCACCGTGATGTTCAGGGAAATGGAGCAGATGATGGGTCAGGCACAGCCTTCACCTAGACAGCCAGCTATGCAGTAGCACAGAGCATTCCAAGCTGTCCAAGGGAACAGGACCTCGATAGAAATGATTTTAAAATAAATCTTTTAAAGAAATAGACTTTATTGCTTCAGAACAGTTTTAGATTCACAGTAAAAATGAGCAGAAGGTATGGAGAGCTCCCATCTGTTCCCCACCCCCCATATGCACAGCCATCCTATGTTTAACATCCCCCACTAGAGTGGTACATTTGTTACAACTGACAAACCTGTATGGACTCATCATTATCACCCTACTTTTTTCCAATGGACTCTTTTCAACTGATAAGAACAGATGTTACATTTGATCTTAGCCAAAAGTCCAAGAAGCAAAAAGAGACTCTTTTAACAATTCTTTAGTGGCTTGGATTTCTTTAGGTTTGGGAAGGGAGAATTAGATAGAACTTGCTTTTCCTCCTACTTTAGTCTTGATAGATTTTTCTGCGCTTGTTGTTTACAACTAGCCCTTACTGAAGTACCCATGACAGGATCCCAGTCTGTTTCCCTGAACTCCTGTATAACTTAAAGGTCCTGTTGCTTCATTTAGCACAGCTAGAATGTTTACTGCTGTTTTATGTGCATTAGTCTTGGCTTTTCAGATAGTTCATTAGCTCTTCAGGACAGGAACCATTTCCCAGTGCAGAGTTCACAAAGTCTTTCAATAAAACATGTGCTGATCTACAGTGGAAGTTTGTTTATTTGGGAGTGTAAACACCAGAGGCATCCAGACGCTTAGGTTAGTTCTGATAGAATTTTGCTATGCTATCATGATCATCCATTATGTAATCATTTTGCCACAATAAAAAAAGATAGTTTCCTTTAGGGCATGACAATAGTATATTATGCCAGGTTGTAGAAATGGGGGCTGGGTCCTAGTGGCCCAAGCTACATAGTCCAGATAGTATGGTGTGGTTTGTATTAGACATATAAAAAATGACTTTGTCAGAAGCTGTTTGATGTTATGAAAATCTTATAAGTTACATGGAACAAAGGTTGTTTATTTTAGAGCAAAAGATATTTCAGGAGCATAGTCAAGCATGATTTGTAGTGAAAGATGTAGTTAGAGCTAGCAGAGGACATTAATGGGTTTTTTTTTTTTTTGAGCCAGAGTCTCACTCTGTCACCCAGGCTTGAGTGCAGTGGCATGCTCACGACCACTGCAGCCTTGACCTGCTGGGCTCAAGCAGTCCTTCCACTTCAGCCTTTCAAGTAGGTGGAAGTACAGGCATGCACCACCATGCCTGGCTTATTTTTTAAAAAATTTATTTATTATAGAAACCAGGTCTCACATGTGGCCCAGGCTGGTCTCGAACCCATGGACTTAGGCAATCCTCTCGCCTCTGCCCAAAGTGCTGAGATTACAGGGGTGAGCTACCATGCCCAGTGGATCTTTCCAAAGATAACATCTGGTGGTGACTTTTGTCACATTCCTACCCACAGGTCAATTCAGATTTCCAGAAAAAAAAATATTCATACATATTTTACAGTTTTTCTTACCATTTTAAAAGAAAATGAATATTTAGTGCTAATTTGATTTCCATGTGTGAATTATGATCATTGTGTTTATGGTATTAAATATTTGGACTATTATATGTTTTTTTTTTCATTTCCAGGTAAAACTCAATAGTTTTAAGTGACAAGAATTGATTATAGATACTAAACACATCCTTCAGTTAATATGTGCTACAAAAGATTGTACATTTTACTTCATTGTTACCATACTTATATATACTATTTTTTGTAGCATTGCATTATGGGCTAAAGGTTTTTTTAAATTTTGTGTAATTTTGAAGTGAACACTGCTAAACTTCAGGAATATCTAACCTGGACACAGTAAAATCTCTGACATTATGGGGAAATCCTAAAATATAATTGTATGTTTATCAATAGAGTTAAAAATTATTTAGTCACCATCTCTAAAATGTTTTACACTATCAACTTAATTGGGTAAACTGAAATCAGAAATTCAGGACTTGTTCTTGGCAAATTTTCCCGAGTTAACTCTGTGTCCAATTACCCAGTTCTGTCAGTTCAAATTCCTAAATACTCCGCCCATCTTCCCATCTCTCTTCTTTTGTGTGGACCCAGACTCATGTAGTGCTCTATATGTTTCCTTCATAGCGCTTGCAGTAGCCTCTACCCTCTGTGGGAGTAGACGTTGGGTCTGCTTGGTTCCCTACTTTTCCTTAATTCTTAGCAGAGTGCCAAACAAGTAATGCATATTGAATGATAATTTGATGAAGAAACAAAAGTCTTAGCCAGTCTGAATTATTAGGAATTCCAAATCAGTAAACCTTAGCATATCATACTGAATTAAACATTGCCAACAGTTTGTTTGAGGCAGTGACTGTCTAGGTTGTAAGCTATGCTCTAGAAATTGTTTTATGTGCCCAGATTACCTACTTTATAGATGCAATGCACTCTTTGGTTATTGTTTTCAAGGTTTATGTTTTCTGAAACAAATGGTGTTGACTAGAAATGACTATTGTGTCCAAGTTGTGGGCAATGATATTTTCTCTAAAAAGAAGATGAGAGTGGCAATTGGTATCTATTTTGAGACAAACAATGAGGTAATGTCATAACAGCTGTGTTATCTTTAATCCAGGAAAAGAGGCAATAATAAATTAAACATACTTGTGCTAGCATCATGAAACTATATCCTGTAGGTCAAGTCAAACTGAAGACAGAATTAAAGGGGTCTGTGGAAGTCCTGGAAATTTGAGATTTCATTTGCCTCCTGCCCTTCTTAATCATGAGAAGGGTAGCTTGGAGGAAATTTTCAAAGGCAGAGGTCAATAAATAAATGAAATTTTCTAGTATGCAGATTTGAGATCCAAAAGGAACCCCAGGGATGTTCAAAATAACCTGTGATTGTCATTTGTATTTTCTATGGCCATTTCTTCTTTAAATAGCTTCCTTATAAATTTTACCCATTTTTTTGTAGATGTTACATTCTTTTCCTCCTGGGCTTCCAGAGCTTTCATGACTCTTTATAGAGTACAATTTTCTCTTCTTGTTTGATAATACTGCTTGTGTTATTAAAAGTATGTTTTTAATCTCTGGTGCATTGTTGATTAACAATTTGCAGTGAGAGAAAATGCTTCTTAGGGTTTATCTCCCTTCTCATTACTGAAATCCTGCAGAGGGCTCAGAGATGACATTCACAGTAGGACTTTTTATGCAGCATTTATCTTGCATTCAATTTCTCCTGGGTCACTGTGCATGGGTAGCACCTGTTAACCTTAATAGGAATGAGGTGGGCACTGCAGGAGCTGAGCAAGTCTTGAGGCTCAGTGCTGCTGACTCTGCAGATAAATGACAAAGACAAGTGAGAGGGTCCCTGAAATTCTTGCTTCTGAACTGGCAATTGCCTAGACCTGGAGACTTTAGGCCCTAGACTTAATTGAAAATAGAGGAAGAACAAATCTGACTTTTAAGTAAATGAGGTAATCACTTCTCTGTGTTCAAAAAAGCTTCCTAGTAGGTAAAAAGTCTTGGTTATTTTAGGAAAGAGTTTTGATGATCTAGGCTGGGTAAAAAGTGTTTTCATAATCTTGCCTGCATAAAGCTGAGAAAGTTGTACAAAGTAATATGCTAACTCTTTTTATTAGAAAAGCAGTATATTTCTGAAAGGACCTTTTGTAAAGATCAAAACAGGTGCAAATGCATCGTGTTTACCAATCCTCTGCAAAGCCTTCAACAGCAAAGCCAGAATGAGGCCCTAAGCATTCAGCCCCTTTCTACACCCAACCCCAACAAGTGTAATCTAAGATGAAACCAATATTAACTGGTAAAATAAACGTAGGAAAGTCAAGGAAGCTCTGACTTAGCTTTTCTGGAACGACTATTTTCAAGGTTTGTTTTTTTTTTAATTTGGAACATCAAATTATTTAAAAGTAACTGGGAGACGGGTATGCAGTTGTATAGCTTTGCCCCAAAACATATGCAGTCTTCATTTTGGATAATTCAATACTAAACAGAAAACCTCTAGGAGGTACTTATTTTCATAATAGGCCATGGGCAGAGTCATTGGTGGCAAAATTAGTCCTTGGGAGCTATATAAAAATGAAGTACAATGCTGTCACCTGGTGACCATATTCTGAATATTGAATATTAACATTATCCTTTTAAACATATTTCTGGATTCGATGTTCTGTATATTTTATTAAAAATTTTGTTTCTATTTCCAATATATGTGGATTTGAATTTTCCTGTTTCATATTTTCCTTATCTAATTCTTCTACAAAAGTTATTGTATCCTTACTTTTCATGAAAAATCTGAATCTCTCTAATGACTAATAATGTCAAACATCTTTCTTTTTGTATGCTTATCTTTCACTCAAATCACTTCTTTTTTTTTTTTTTGAGTCGGAATCGCTTTGTTGCCCAGGCTGGAGTGTAGTGGCATGCTCACAGTCACCGCAGCCTCAACCTGCTGGGCTCAGGCAATACTTCCACCGTAGCCTTTCAAGTAGCTGGAACACAGGTGCGTGCCACCTTGCCTGGCTACATTTTTGATTTATTATAGAGATGAGATCTTGCCAAGTTGCCTAGACTGATCTCAAACCCCTGGGCTCAGGCAGTCCTCTTGCCTCTGCCTCCCAAAGTGCAGGAATTGCATGTGTGAGCCACCGTGCCCAGCTTCTTTAATAAAATGTCTATACAAATATTTGCCCACTTTTTTTTTTGAATTGGATTCTCACTCTGTTGCCCAGGCTGGAGTGCAGTGGCAAGCTCATGGCCACCCCAGCATCAACTTGCTGGGCTCAGGCAGCCCTTCCCCCTCAGCCTTCCAAATAGCTGGAACTACAGGTGTGCACTACCATACCCAGCTAGTTTTTGGTTTTTATAGTAGAGATAAGGTCTTGCCAAGTTGCCTAGGCCGTTTTTGAACTTGTGGGCTCAGGCAGTCTCCCCACCTTGGCCTCCCAAAGTGCTGGGATTACAGGCTTGAGCCACAATGCTCCCGCCTTTTGCCCAATTTTTATCAAGTTTTTTTTATTCTATTGACAGTGTGAGTGCATGTAATAAATTCTAGTTCTTTCACAGATATGAGATTTTGAAAATATTTTCTCTTCTTCTGTGGTTTATATTTTAAAGTGTCTTCTAATAAACTGAATTATCTTAGTTTGATGAAAATCAATGTATCTTTTAAAAATATATATTTAATCTTACCTAACAAGTTTTGCCTTACCTAGTCTTCCAATGTTTTCACTTAAGCACTTTATAGCATTAAGTTTTACACGTAGGTCTGTAATGGTTTTGTTTTCTTTTAATATGATTCAACATAAGGGTCAAAGCTGGATGTGGTGGCTCATGCCTGTAATCACAGCACTTTTGGAGGCAGAGGCAAGAGGACTGACTAAGCCCTGGGGTTCAAGACTAGCCTGGGCAACTTGGCGAGACCTCATCTCTACAATAAATTTAATATTAGCTGGGTGTGGTTATGCACTCCTGTCATTCCAGCTACCTGGAAACCTGAGGTGGAAGGATTGCCTGAACCCAGCAGATCAAGGCTGTGGTGGCCGTGAGCATGCCACTGCACTCCAGCCTGGGCAACAGTGAGAGTGAGATTATGACTCAAAACCAAAAAAAAAAAAAAAAAAACAAGGATCAAGATACTTTTTTTGCAAGAGAGATACAATTATTCCAACATCATATGTTTCTAAGTCTGAAATTCCTTCAAAAGATCAAAAGATGTGTTCATTTCTGTATCTTCTATTTTCTTCTGTTGATCTACATTTCTATTCTTTTTCTTTTAATGAAATTCATTGTTTTCTATCTAATTAAGCTGGAAACAAAATTTAATTTATATACATCTTTTAAATATAGATTGTTAAGTCTAAAAACTGCTTGAATTTTGTCCCACAGAACTTGCATTTTATGTTTTCATTTGTTCAGTGGCAAATGGTTCCTAAATTTTCTTGTGATCTTTTTTGACATATGGCTTATTTAGAAATGTGTTGTTTCAATAACTAGAATTTTTTTTTTTTTAGTTGGAGTCTTATTCTGTTTCCCAGGCTGGAGTGCGGTAGCACACTCACGGCCACCCTAGCATCAACCTGCTGGGTTCCGGCAATCCTTCTGCCTCAACTTTCCAGGTAGCTGGAACTACAGATGTGCACTATCATGCCAGGCTAATTTTTTTTTAAATTTATTGCAGAGATGAGGTCTCGCCAAATTACCCGGGCTGGTCTCAAAGCCACAGGCTCAGGCAATCCACTTGCCTCAGACTCCAAAAGTGCTGGGATTACAGGCTGAACCACCAAGCCTGTCCTAATTGGAATTTTTATTTTTTTATTTTTTATACTATATTTTTTTATTGTGATATTGAGGGGAACAGTTAAGGGTTAGGTACACAAATATGTCTCGTTTAGGCACCCTTGTTGATAAGAAGTGTCCCCCCATCCCCAGACAGGTATTTACTGCCATTAATCCCTTTCCCTATTCCTCCTCTCCCCCATAGTTTCCCACCACTGTCAGCCATT
>CAUYQG010006893.1:0-33555 GCA_963574415.1 Tarsius wallacei
TCTAGAACCAATACATAAATTCTACAGTCAGAGAATGCAACATTAGTTGTATTTTTATACACTAGCAGTGAGCCATCCAAAAAGAAAATGAAGAAAATGATTCCATTAGCAACGGCATAAAAATAATAATAAAAAAAGTTACGAGAAATTTAACCTAGGAGGTAGAAAAGTTATACACTGAAAACTACAAAATACTGCTTAAAGAAATTAAAGACACTAATAATGGAACTGCATCCTCTGTTCATACATTGCGATCAAAGATTCAGTACAATCTCTATCAACATTCCAATGATTTTTGGGGGGGAAACAGTAATAGCCCTTCTTAAATTCACATGAAATTTTTAAAAAAACAAAGTTGGAAGACTCACACTTCCTGATTTCAAAACGTACTGAAAGTTGCCATATCAGCATAATATGATACTACATAAAGAAAGACATATAGACTAATGAAATAGAATACAATACATAGAAATAAACACTTGCTAAGGCTGTTGAATGAGGACAAGAGAGTATTTTTAACAAATGGTGCTGGAAAACTGTAAGTTGTATTAATCATCCAGTTACTAATATTGCTCAAAACAACTGAGAATGAGACCCTAGGAATTGGATTTTTTTAAACCCCAGGCTGGAGTGCAGTGGCACAATCATCATCACCTCCTCAACCTCCTGCAACCTCAACCTCTGGAGTAGCTGGGTCTGCAGGCAAGTGCTACCATGCCCAGCTAATTAGTTTTTTAAATTTTTTGTAGAGACGAGGTCTCACTACGTTACCCAGGCGTGTCTCAAACTCCTGGGCTCAAGTGATCCTCTTGCCTTGGCCTCGCAAAGTGCTGGTATTACAGGCATTCACCTACCATGCTGAGCAGTATTGGAAAAACTAAATAACCACATGCCAGTCAATAAAACTAGACCATTGGCCTACACCATACACAAAAATGTGCAGTTCATCAAAAACCTAAATAGAAGACCTAAAACTATAAAACTCTCAGGAAAAATATAGAGGGAATCTTCTTAACGTTGCATTTAGCAATGATTTCTTAGATATGACACCAAAAGCACAGGCCAAAGAGAAACAGATAATAGATAAGCTAGACTTCATCAAATTTAAAACGTCTGTGCATCAAAGGACACCATCAACAGAGTGAAAAAGCAACTATTAAATGGAAGAAAGTATTTGCAAATCATATATCTGATAAGAGGTGAGTAAATATCTTTATGTTCTTACATAAAGAACACTCACAACTCAACAACATAAAAATCACGACCTGTCTTAAAAAGGACTTGAATATACAAATGCAACAAACATATTAAACTATGCTTGACTTCATTAATTAACAGAGAAAAGCAGGTCAAAATTACATGAAATACCAACTCACACTCATTAGGATAGCAACAGAGGCTGGTGAGGCTGTAGAGAAATTCAACCTCTGTGGTTGGTGGGAGTGTAAAATGCTGCAGCTGCTACAGAAAACAGGATGGTGGTTTCTCAACAAATTAAAGAGAGAATTACTACATGATCTAGCAATTCTACTTCTGATTTTATACCCAAAAGCAGGGCCTTGAAGAGATAAGTGTGCAACCATTTCCATTACAGTGTTATTCACAAGTTAAGAGTTGGAAGCAACTCAGTTGTTCATTGATACATGAATGGATTTTGAAAACGTTATACAACTCAGCCATTAAAAGGAAGGACATTCTGACACACACTACAGCAATGAATGAACCTTGAGAATTCTTTAGGGGAAGAAACACTAAAGCTCAGGGGACAAAGAAAGGTGATCATGGGTCTTATAGCTGATGAATGGAAGAAAGGATTCCAGTCATGTCTGCCCAAACCCTCCCAGCCACTGTGCTCCGCTATCCGCAAGGAGAAAACAGCCGTGGGATATGGAGAAGTGGGCTTTTGAAATGGGCTCTATCCACATGGAAAACTTCCTGCTCTTTGGCCCAACTATGTCATTCCTAGGGGTTTTCTGAAAGGGATAATTGCATAGGTGTGAAAAGGTGTGGCCATAGAGATTGCTATCTGTGGCATTATTCATTATGAGCCAACAATAGCTTTATTTATGAAGGACAAACAGTGCAAAATGTCCACTGAAAGAGAGCAATTAGACAAAACCTTGTACATTCACACACTGAACTTCTTCGAATGACTGAAAGCAAAACTTCTTTGCAATCTACATATTGTACTTTTGTAGTAAAGCAACAGCACAATAAAATATTTTTTACACTATTGGAACGGTTTGCTACAAAAGGACATGACTATCCAAGTCAAACTCAGTGGGCAATGATAGTGCACAGTTCACTGAGCAAAGTCTCATACTTAGCTCTGCGGAGGGTCTGACTTCTAGTGACACCCAATCTTGTCCTTCGGGATTCACAACTGGAGAGGGATAGCAGGGCAGGGATCTGTTAGCAGGCACCCAGGAGAGGCAGCACAAAGCCTTCTGGGGAAAGGCAAGGGTTCGGACAGGCTAGGGTTCAAGTTCTTAGTTGATGGGAAATCAAGGTGGAAGCAAAAACCACACAGTATACTTGGTGCTGGCATACAGGTCTCTTTGTTCGCGCTGCTGTATCAAAGCGCCATAGCCTGGGTGGCTTATGGACAGCAGAAATGTCTCACAGTTCTGGAGACAGAAGTCTAAGATCAGGGTGCCAGCACGGTCAAGTTTTGGTGAGGGCCCTCTTCTGGGATGTAGATGGCTGACTTCCCACTACAGCCTAACATGATGGAGAGGTGAGAGAGCTCTCTGGGGTCCCTTTTAGAAAGGCACGAGTCACATTCATGAAGTCTCCACCCTCATGACTTAATTATTTCCTGAATGCTTTCCCAATGTTAGGGTTTTAGGATTTCAAAGCATGAAGCGTGTGAGGGACAAAAATATTCAGTCCATTGTACAGGGGCTACAAGCAGGAAAGGAGTAGTCAGTGGTGATGATGCCACTTTGAGGAAGATTTCTTCTCTTCCTCTTTTCCTCTCCTCCTCCCTCCCTCCTCCTTTCCTTTCTTTTTTCTTCTCAGCAGTTCCCTTCCCAGGTTTGGCCCCGAAGAAACTCACGAACAAGAGCACCACGGATGGGCCACAAATCTCCATTGCTAATAATAACCTCAAATGTCCACCCACAGAATGAATTAATAAATATTGACATGGTCATAAACGGAATACTATACAGCAGTGAACATGAATGAATTTCGGTCAATCTGGATGTGAATAAATAATATCATAAAAAGAAACCAGATGTAGAAAGAATTCCTGCAACGTTATTCCACTTATAAAGACATACAAAATAAGCAAACCTCAACTATATTTTTAGGGAAATACCATAAGTGGTAAAGTTATAAAGAAGAGCAAGGAAAGGACAACCCAACGAGTCAGGAGGGTGATTCTGTCCATGGAGAAGGAAGGCTGGGGAGATATGCCCAAGGATTCAGAGGCTTCTAGCAGGTCTTTATATATTGACCTGAGTAGGGGTAACATTGGGGCTCACTGAACAATTACTATTATTATTATTAATTAATTAATTTATTTATTTTGTAGAGATAGTGTCTTGCTATGTTGCCCAGGCTGGTCTTGAACTCCTGGCCTCAAGTAATCCTCCTACCTTGGCCTCCCAGAGTGCTGGGATTAAAGGCATGAACCACTGTGCCTGGTCATTCTTTACACCATAAACATATTCGGTGCCCTCTTCTGTATAATATGTCATAGGCAAATAGGAAAAAATAGCAATAGGAGCCTGTATTAGTGAGGAGTCTCCAGAGACAGAACAAGTAGGACATATGGAAGGGGATTTATTCGGGGAAACTGGCTCACACAGCACAAGGTGAAGTCCTACGCTAGGCCATGACAGGCCTGTAAGGTAGTGTAGCCCCTAGTCAGGCCTAAGAGTCTCCCAACTGGAGGCCACTGGTGCAAGTCCCAAAGTCCCAAAGCCAAAAAACTTGCAGTCTGATGCTCAAAGGCAGGTGAAAAAGGTAGTCCACTCTGTAAGGGAGAGGGGAAGCAGAGAGAGCGAATCCCCTTCTTCCGACTGTTTATCCCATTTGGATCCCCGTCGACGGGATGATGGCTCACACGCTGAGGGTGGGTCTTCCTCCCTCAGTTCGCTGACTTACCTGTCAACATCCTGGAAACACCCTCAAAGACGCACCCAGAAACAATGCCTCACCAGCCTTCTAGGCCTCCCTCAATCTGGTTGACACTTAAAAGTAACCATCATACAGCTTGTTGCAAATAAAATTTCAAATATGGAAGGACAAAAATTACAGCCTGTACTCCCTTCCCCTCAACACACACACACACACACACACACACACACACACACATACACACACACACACACCCCCCCCACACACACAATTTTTATACTCTGGAACTAATTCCTGTCAACACCATGGTGGGTTGACCAACTTTCATATGGAACTGATCTGTCTGTATTTTGCAGTAACACATGTGTGTACAGCCTTTTGAATAAATTTGTTTGTTTTCCCAAATTGGGACATCCCAGACATGCTGTCCTGTGAGCTCTGGTTTCACTGAAGAATAATACATCTTCCCTATTTTTCCGTGGTAACCACTGAGCTAACTTTTCTTAAGTGGTCGCGTGTATTCCACGGCATAGGTGACCATCACTTAGTTTTGCAGGACCCTATGAGCAGACTACTTGGGAGGTTTCTAGGCTTTTCCCATTGCAATTCTGACATCATAAAAATGACTTGACATTCAAATATCATAACTACTTTTTGAAAGGTTCCTCACCCTTAAGTATTTTCTCCCCTTTGGGGACTTTGTTGAATGCCTGGGATTATAGGAGACACCCAGTCCCTCCACGCTGCCTTTGAAGAGATTCATGCTCTGCTCTCCTCAGAGGAGTTAGGGTTGTGAGATAGAGAACTCCAAAAACGAGACCCAGAGAGTCACCCTGTCAGTAGTGCTTGGGCCACAGTGAGAAAAAAGTGAATGAGAACCTTCCCAAAAGCCTCCTAAAAAAGGGAAAACTCTGTGTGTTTCCCTGCAGCCACCAAACAATGGTTTTGCAGGAGACAACATCTTCAACAACAAGTCCACAGTCAATATAAATCCAATTGGACATAATGACTGGATTTCTCTCCCCCTTCACAGAGGGTGACAGTGATTTCTCAGATGCCTTTTAGTTACAGACAAGTTTCTGAACAACGTAATTAGGTTTGGGTCTTTGCAGCCTGCCCTATTGGACTATTGATTATCCACTAACATCTCCTGCCCTGCGGATGTCTGGGCGTGCAGTCGGCATAGCAAGTGGGCATAGCGAGGACAGCTCTGAGTCTGCAGCCCCTCACAGAGTCCTCACCTCCACCATCAGTAGACACCCACAGTGTCAGACATCAGCTGCCCCAAGCCACCAAGGTCCAGGAAGCAGAGCCCCAGTAATCACTGTCCTGTCCTCATACTTGTATGACCTTGGGCCAGGCACTGTTCCTCTTTGGGTCTGCTCTCTTGTGTGTCAAAAGTAGCTATTAAACTTAAACTCCAGCCCCTTCCAGCACTGAGGTGTGGTCTCAGCACCATCTAATAGAACTATAACATGAGGTTGGACATAGTGGCTCACGCTTGTAATCTAGCACTTTGGCAGGCTGAAGTGAGAGGACTGCCTGAGCCCAGGAACTTGAGAACAGGCTGGACGACATGGTGATACTTCATCTCTACAATTAAAAAAATTTTAAAAAGCCGGTCATGGTGGTGTATGCCTGTGGTCCCAGCTACTAGGAAGGCTGAGGTGGTAGGATTGGCTTAGCCCAGCAGGTCAAGGCTATGGTAGCTGTGATTGTGCCATTTCACTCCAGCCAGGGCAACAGAGTGAGACTCTGACTCAAAATAAAATTAAAAAAAAAGAAATATAACATAAGCTACAGACACAAACCACATAGGTAATTTAATACTTTCTAGTAGCCACATTAAAAAAGCAGAAAAATAAAAAATAAAAAAGGTGAAATTAGTTTTGTTTACTTTTGCTTTTTAAAATTACTTTTAAATTGGTACATAATAATTGTACATATTTATGGGGTACATAGTCATGTTGTGATATATATCATATATAGGGATCAAATCAGGGCAATTAGCATATGCATCATTTCTACTTTTTATCATATCTTTGTGCTGGGAACATTCAATATCCTCCTAGTTATTTGAAAATACATTACATGCTGTTGTTAACTATAGCCATCCTGCAGTGGTATAGAACACTAGAACCCGTTCCTCTTATCTAGCTGTCATTTTGTATACTTTTTAAAAATTTTTGGGTCAGATTTTGCTGGAGTGCAGAGGCATGCTCATGGCCACCACAGCCTCGACCTGCTGGGTTCAGGCAATCCTCATCCTTCCAAGTAGCTGGAACTACAGGCTCACACCACCATGCCCAGCTATTTATTTATTTATTTATTTATTTATTTATTGTAGAGACAAGGACTCATCATGTTGCCCAGGCTGTTATCGAACCCTTCCAAGTAGCTGGAACTACAGGCTCACACCACCATGCCCAGCTATTTATTTATTTATTTATTTATTGTAGAGACAAGGACTCATCATGTTGCCCAGGCTGTTATCGAACCCGTGGACTCTGGCAATCCTCTCGCCTCCACCTCCCAAAGTGCTGTATCCTTTCAACAAATCTCTTCCTATCCTCTCCTTACCCCCTACCCTTCCCAGCCTCTAGAATCCTCTGTTCTACTTTTTACTTCTATGAGATCAACTTTTTTTAGCTTCCACATATGAGTGAGAACATGTGGCGCTTAAACTTTCTGTTCCTGGCTTATTTCACTTAACACAATGTCCTCCAGTTCCACCCATGTTGCTGAAAATGACAGGATTTCATTGTTTTTTTCTGGCTGAATAGCATTCTATTGTGTATATGGTCCACATTTTCTTTATCCACTCATCTCATCTGTTGCTGGACACTGAGGTTGACTTCATGTCTTGACTATTGTGAACAGTGCTGCAAAAAGCATGGGGGTGCAGATGTCTTTTCACACACTGATTTCCTTTCTTTTGGATAGATGCCCACTTGAAATTAGTTTTTAATGATGTATTTTGTTTAACCCAATGTGTCTAAATTATTATCATTTCAGCATGTAAAATGTATAAGAGGTCATTGCTTTGCTAAATTCTGGTCTGGCCATGTGAGCTATGGCCACCATGTTTTCCTAAGCTTTGGCCATCTACCCTACTTTCAGGAGGTGAATTTCCTCTCTCTCTCTTTAATTTACTTTCTAAATAAACTTTATTTTCAATCTAAAAAACAAGAAATATTTTACCTTTTTTTTTTGGTATTAAGTCTTTCAAATCCAGTGTGTATTTTATACTCAAGGCACATCCTAATTCAGCCTCCTTGCATTGTAAGTGCTCCATGGCCGCCTGCGGAAAGGGCTGGACCACACAGCTGCACTAGCCTGTCTGCAAAGTCAGCTCCAGCCCAGGGCTTCACACTGGGCATCTCAGGCTAGTCCTGTGCATCTACCAATCTACTCTGCAAAAAGCCCTGTGCACGCTCTTCTCAGGGAGGCAGAAGAAGGGTCCCTTCCTTTCCTTTCAAGGAATTGATGGTCCGGTTGGAAAATAAAAGAAGAGAAAAAAGAATGAACCCAGATGAGCCTACTGGGAAACAGGGGAAGCTGGCAAACCTTTAGTGGGATCTGACTCTCAGAGCTTCTGAGAGGTAGAAGCCCAGGTAGGGCTGCATTGGTCATGTGAGGCTCGACTTCTGTTGCAGAGAGAAGACTTGAATTGGGCTCTGGGGCTAGGAATGGGATTTGGAAGGTTGCAGGGTTGAGGCAAACAGCATGAATGGTGACTGCTTCTGGGGCATTGAAAAGGCTAGTGTGATTCGAGCAGAGGGTAGGAGTTATGGGTCAGGTGGAGGGGAATGGGTTGCAGATGACCTTGGAGACCAGGCAGAAGAGCTTAGTCAAGTAAGGTTTTAGGGAGCCACTTCAGAATCTTGAGCTGGGGAGGGGTTCACTGAAGGAAAGCAGTGGTTCATGGAGATCCGCCAAGTCACCGATGGATTGGAGGCAGCACCTGGTGCCAGGGAGGCCAGTTAGGCTGCTGGGGCAGGAGAGGGTGACCAGGATGGGAATGAAGATGAAGAGAGAAGAGGATTCAACAGGGAGTCGGAGGAAGACTTGCAGTGCTGTGGGCTTTCAGCTTTGGTGGTGTCGCTGATACCACGTGATGACATCTGGGATTTTGCTTCTGGCTGGACTCCCTGGCCAAGGGCAGGAGGGACTTTCTAGGAAGATTATCTGTCTAAGGAAATAGTCAGGAAGGAACAGAGGATGGGGCACAGGGGGATGGCTGCAGAGAACTGCCAGGGAGGCAGGGGGCATGAATGATTCAGTGACTTGGGGCTTTAACAAGTGGAGATATTGCATCATAAATTGGGTGGGTTTCCTCATCAGTCAATGGGATGGTGAGAAAAAAGGTTTTTCAAGCCAAACAGATAGGGGAATGTGAGGGATTGGCTAGGTAGGAGAAAGGGGGGGAAGATTCCAGGTGGACAGAGGCACTTAGATAAAAGCGTGGATGCTGGACTAGGCAATAGCAGATCGCTGGTCCCACAAGGACACAGCTGATTAGGGCCGAGGTCCCATGGGTGGCAGGTGCCTAACATTGATTTATGAGTTGCCCTCAGATGGTAAACTCACTGTTTAAGTGATCAGGGAAGTTGAGTCAACGGCAGCATTTACTGAGCTCTTTCTCTGTGCCAGGCAGCATGAGGCTGCAGGAATGCAGCATTGAACAAGACATCGAAGGCCCCACCCTACTGAGCTCTTCGGAGAGAGATTCAGCAGTCAGATATTAACCAATCCGTTACATTAGTGAAACTGTGATGATAATGAGAAGTGTCAGGAATGGAAGGTTTAGGGGCATAACAATGTAGCACAAAGGGGTTATATGAATGGTTATATGCACCTGAAGTTTCCCTGTATAGAAAGACTTTCCCATCCATTTACTTTGAACCCACTTGTGTTTTGACCTAAGACCTAAAGGTTAAGGAGGAATTAACTAGATAAGAGCAGAAGAAGGAAGAACACTGAAAAGCAATAGTAATGGTCTGAGCAAAGTCCCTAAGGCAGGAAGGAACTCTGGGTGTATGAACAGATGGAAGACTAGGAATGAAACAAGATAATCAGATACATGGGGAGAAGGAGAGCTTCTCAGGCAGAAGGAGCAGGGAATGGAAAGGCCCTGAGACAGAGAACCCTTACTGAAAGGAGCCTAGTGTGGCTGGAGGTTGCGGGAGAGGCAGCAGTCAAGAAAGAGGACACGAGGAGGCTCCCAGGCTGGGGCTCCTCAGACTGGAATGCTGGGCCCAGAAGAGACACCTGAAGTCATGCGAGAGCCCCGATCATCAAAAAGGAACCCGATTTTAGATCAGAGGGCAAGGGAAAATGTGGCAGATTAAGAGGGAATGTCCCATCGGCCACACTGAAAACTCTGACATTAACCCAAGTGCGAGACCATGAAAGGGTTTTGGGCAAGGAAGTGCTTTACGATGTTGGTATTCTGCAACTCTTTCTGGTGAGGAAGGTAGACTGTAGCTGGGGGCCCTGGAGGCAGACACTGGGGGCGATTGCAATGATCCAGGTGAGTGAGGGATCAAGGCACAAAGCTAATGAAACACAGCTCTTCACAGCTGGCTGGCTCCTCCGCAGCCTTCAATTACAGCAAATGTCCTCAGACGGGTTCGTGATTCTATTAAAGAAGCCAAACCTAGAGACCCACATTTACAGATAATGTCACATGAAGCCAGTTAATTCAGTGATTGAATGATTCGTTTAGAGCATCTATGGCTTAATGTCATTGGTAGTCAGCAAGGCATCCTTCCAGTAAATTGACATTTACTTTGCCATCCCCTCTTAAAACCAGAACAGTCGGTTTGGTTAAGTTTTATACAGAAAAGGTTCTTTTGCAGTTGCCTATGCAGAATACCTCAGAGAAGCATGAGGAAGACATACATTGTTTTTTTAGTGGCTGTCTCATTATTTATATGCATGCTAGACAATGGGCAGAGTTGGTGTCAAGAGAAAAACTCAACCCTCTAAATGAATGAGACAGATCTTGGCTGAGACCTTTCATGTATACTTGAAAAGAATGCTATTGTTTAGTGTAGATAAATATTTATGAAGCCAAGGTGGCTAGCACTATTGTTTTGATAATCTATGTCTGCTGATTTTTTTTGTTCAGGTGTTCTGTCAATTGTTGAGGATGGGGTGTTCAATTTCCCCACTTTGTGTCTATTTCTCCCTTTAGTTCCATCCATTTTTGTTTCATATATTTTGAGCCTGATTATTGGGTGCATATGCATCACGACTGTGTGTCTTCCTGTTGGCTGACCCCTTTCATCACAGTGAAAACCCCTTCTATATATATGTTTAAAGTTTTGTTTTGAAACTTATTTAATCTGAACTTAGTATAGTCACTGCAGGTTTTTTAGCTTATAGTTTGCAAGTGTTGTATTTTTCTATCCATTTACGCTCAACTTATCTGTGTTTTTATATTTAAAGGATGTTTCTTATAGACAGCCTAGAGATGGGACTATTTTTTAAAGCCATTCTGATCTTTTCTTTCTCTTTTTTTATTTTAAAGATGTGGGATACAATTCAGGATTAGGTACATAAGTGGTCATCATACAGATAAAGTTTGGGCCTCCTGTTGGTCCCCACTTTGCCTGATTTTGTTTCCTTTTTTATTTTCTATTTCTTTTTTTTTTTGAGCCGGAGTCTCTTTTTTGTCACCTAGGCTGGTGTGCAGTGGCACGCTGCTCATGGCCACCACAGCCTCAACCTGCTGGGCTCAGGAGATCCTTCCGCCTCAGCCTTCCAGGTAGCTGGAACTACAGGCATGCGCCACCACACCCAGCTAATTTTTTGATTTACTGTAGAGACAAGGTCTCTCCATGTTGCCCAGGCTGGTCTCGAACCCACGGGCTCAGGCAACCCTCTCGTCGTTTCTTTTAAATGTAGTGTCTGTTAACGTTTATTATAGTTTTTTATATAGCTGGGCTTCCTCTCTCATTTTATTTTTGTTTTTTGCTTGAATTCTCTGTTTTTTGTTCATCGATTCTTCCTCTCCCACCGTTTAAAATTATTTGAATACCACTTAATTATAGAATTCCATTTAATTTTGATTTTTCTGTTAACAGTTTAGCTAATCTTTGCATTATTTTTAAGGCAGCTACCCTAGAGGTTATATGATACATCCTTAAGTTTTGCAATCCATTTATAGTTAATAACAGGCCCTTCACATAAAATATAGAAATCATCACATGATAGCCCCACAATCACCTCCATTCCCTAAGTTATAGTTATAAATAATACATCTACACACGTCATAATCCCTTCAAGACAATGCTATAATTTTAAACAGTTAATGGTTCACAAAGAAAATAAGAAGGAAATGGCAAAAAACAAGACAAAACAACCTACCCAAGAGTCTTTTGCGTTGAGCTACACATTTACGTTTTCCGATGTTCTTGATTCTTTTCCAAGGATGGAGCTTTACCACTGTCTGTCAGTTCTCTTCAGTCTGGCTCTAGGGTTGTGCATGGCCCTGCCTGCCCCTAGGAGGCATTTCCCCACATGGTCCGTGTGTTCGGGACAGCAATTCTACCAAAAGCCTTCGCCTTCTCCAGGTGTCTATGGTGCAAAGCCCCTTTAAGATGAACACACCTTTTGGGCGGAGGAGGCGGAACCTCATGTACAGAGAGTCAAGCCGCACATCTGCCTCAGATCTGAGCATACTGTGGAGCCCGTTTCTTGGTTTATTTTCACTTATTTCTGCTTTTCTGCCTCATCTCAGATCCCCACTTCTGGGCCCATTCACCACAAATGCATCACACAGATATACTTGCTACACGCCCTTGAACAGGAATGAAGCCTCCAGAAGATGCAGTGGGGCCCTGTGTGCTTTGCATGAACCCACATGGGATTGTGCTCTAGAATTTGCACTCCTCTCTCCTCCTGTACCTAAGACTCCCTACCATCTGCCTGTAGAGGCGTGTGTGATTCAGTGTCTTGCTTCTGTGACTCCATGGAACTCCACGGTGCACGTCCTCCACTTAGTCGTTCCCAGTGATGGAAACCAAGGTCGCCTCAACTCCCCACTGCCGCAGGCAGTACTGCAATGACTATCCTGGTCCATTGCTCTTAGGTCCCAAGCAGGAATTTCTCTGAGACAGAGGTGGGAGAGGGATTGCAACCTGGAAGGTCCTTCTTGCTTCCGGTACCTGTTTCTGCTTTGGGCCCTTTCACCTCCTGCCAGCCTATCCTGTTCTGAAAAAGCTGTCCAGCCATGGTTTGGGACACAGAGAGACCCTACCTCAAGCCACCCAGTAACATCACCATTAGCACCTTGTCATTGCTCCACTAGGAGAATGTTAGCAAAGCTCTTGTCTGAGGGGCTTTGGTCTATGGTCTGTAGATGATGCACCAAACCCTATCTCGATGGAGGCTTCCTCAGAATATTTAGCTGAAGCTGCCAGCCCTCGAGGATCCGAGGACTGAGATCCAAGCCATGGGAGCCACCTGGGGTTATACACAAATGGGGAAGGGTTTTCCACAGGTGTTAACTGTCTCAGCGACTTTCCTGGTGTGCTGTGTGTCCAATGGTGTGTGCTGTGTCTACCCCAGCTCTCCTAGGAGCAGCTCTCTGTGTATGGGCCTCTTCTGTGGGGAGCCTTCGAGGAGCTATTTAATCTGGCTTCCTGGGTAAAGAAAGACCCACAGGGAGAAAGATTGCTGCATCAGAGAATTACGCTTACTTAATTCTACCAAACACTTCCTGGTAGAATTGCTCTCCAGAAAGGCTGCACCAGTCTCCACACCCCCAAGGAAAGTGCTCTCATTGTCCTACCTCTCCGCAGCAAATGACCTTACCCGACTTCCTACTGTAGACAGTGCAAGAGGTATAGCACTGTATCTTGCTGTCATTTTAATTGGCATTTCTCTGATTATGTGTCTCTTCATGGATTTGCAAGTCATTTGGGCCTCTCCTTCTGGGACCTGCTCTTTCTGCCCTGTGCCTGCTCCTTCTCTACCCATTTGGGAATAGTAATCAGGTCTTGCTAGCCTAGGAGCCACTGGGTCTCTTTGGGATGCCTTTATTCATTTCTGCTCTGACCCATCCTCTGCATGTCACAGCTTGATGCCCAGCATGTGAGGTTGTTTTCCTTATTTCTAAGTTCTCTGGTAGGGATAGCACCTGAGGATTTTCCCCCATGAAATACCCATACCTTCTCTGTATTCAGCAATTTTTCAATAATAGAGAACACCTAATGAGCGTCAGGCACTATTCAAGGCTCATCCCACTTAATCGCTCTAACCATTCTGTGAGGGAGGGAATATTGTTATGCTCCAGGGCACAGATGAGAAACTGAGGCACATAAAGGTTAAGTGGCACACCCAAGGTCATATAATTTGTGAAAGTGATCCAGTTAGGATGCTATTTATAGCTTAATCTTGTATTAGTGTTTCTCAAATAACGTCTACTTCAAATAACTACTATGTCCCAAGTGGCTACTTCCTAAATGGAATTTAGGAATCATCTCCCTAAATATTGAAATTTAATGAAAAAGCCAACACTTTGGCACTTATCGGTCCAAAAGGGTGCAAGTAGGTGGATGTAGAGGGCTGGGTGGCTGAGCCCTAGTCTGGGCTCCCAGGAGAACTAATAAAGGTTGTGTTCATTAGGTGGCATCCTCAAAGCCCGGTCCTTGAAAAGTGGACTCCAGTGGGGAAGAAAGACAAGACATGCCCTTCCCCTTCGGCAAAGGGGCTTCTCTATCTGCTTCCCACAGCTCTGCATCAGAAGGAAGCCCAATTTCCTGTGCACATCCTCTCTGCAGGTGTTTACTGAGCGTTGACTATGTTCTGGAATATCAGTGACGAGTGAGCAAAAAGGTATAAAGGAAAGCTAAAAAAAATCCCAGGACCCCCCAAACTCCTTATGTAAAAGGGAAGGTTAACCCTGGACACTGAGTTGTACAACACCGTCTTCCAAATGAGTTGCTATTACCAGCATTACGCATTAGCCAGCTCCTCATGGAAAAGTCAAAGGCTTCAGGCCTGCCCCCACAGAACCCTCAAGGAAATTCTTTGCTGACTTCCCATAAATAGGGACATGTCAACCGCAACTTTGGATCTATACTCACAGCCCAGCTCCCAAAACTAAAGTCCGTTCAATTCCACACGGATATTGCCGATTGTAAGCTCAGCTTCCTTATTTTTGTACAGAACAAAGATGAGATCAGTCACTCCTCCACCTACTCAGAGCCATCTGCATAATTGACTCTTCCTTGACTGCCTTTTTGTCTTCAAACATTCACCTTGTCTTATGAAAAAATGTAGACTTTCTGGGCACCAATGAAAGTCTCACAAGAGTATAACCATTTGCCTTACTGCCTACCTGTCCCCCTTTCTACATGCCTTCCCCTTCTTTAAGGAAATGTGTAAATACTGAACTTTCTAAAAACCCCTTTGGAAAAACAGCCACAGATGCCTGTGTTTTTCCCAGATGCGCCCTAAAACTGGCTTAAAAAACCTTGAATGATTGAGACTTTTGCCTCAGTCACTCATTAGCTTATCAGAGAGTAACCCTGGTCTTGATACCAGAGGAGACAGAGATAATTAACTGTGCTTATCAGCGTATCATTCCTCTTTGAGAGGTGCACTCTGGAGAAAGTAACAGTTCCGTTTATAAGAGAGGGAACTGGGGGCGGGGTCCATGAAAAGAGGGCTTCCCCCGAGAAGTGACATTAGGACAGGACGAGGAAAGAGAATGTGCAAAGGTCCGGAGGCAGAGAAGCACTGAGAGGAACTGCTGTGGCTGAAGAGAGAAGGCAGGGACTGCGAAGTACAAGAAGAGACTGTGGAAGCCTGAAGGCGCAGGCGAGGCAGGACCTCCCAGGCTCTTCAACCTGGAATGCCAGGACACTGGGATATATATATATAGGGAGATTTTCGGAGCCAGTTGAGAGAACTTCCATTTCCACAGATCTTTTATTTCAAAATTGGTCTAACTGCGATGGCCCTTGGTGGAGACATGAGGATGCTCTTGAATCACCTCCGCTCTCGAAGATCTCCCATCTCCCACTGTGCAAGAGGAAGGTTCACCCCTTCCCAACCCAGCTGTTCTGAGACATAAAAACCTCCTGGGCACCAACCAGAGACAATATTGGTGTCTCTTTCACCAAGGCTCCCAAATTCCCCCACCATCCCTCTCACTATGTAATGCATTTCTAATATGATTTTCCTTTTCCTATTTAACAATTATTTACCAAAATTCATGTTTACATAGATATCTTGATCACTAATTGTTGTAACCACATAGTCCTAAAGGAAATTTTAGAGCCTAATGTCTATAAGAAAAATTTTAAAAGTTAATGCATATTCATGTATTTGTTGCAGTTCGCATAACAGATAAAGTGATGAATATAGAATTTAAATGATAAAAGCACTACAGGAGGATAATATTTGTTAAAATGGAATCAAAACACTGAAATTGTAAAGAATACCATGTAAATTTTTTCACCGTTAAAGAGAAACTTGTTTATATTTTGAAGTATAACATGGAGCTTTTGCATTTTCACGATGCTCCTATTCTATTTGGTACATTTAAAAGAGAGCTATATAGAAGGGTCAATATATTTTATACCTCAAGCTGTTTAAATTAATGATTAAAAAACCCACATTAGATGCCAACTTAAGGCATAAATGTAAAAGAAAAAATCTTGTAAGAGGTGTCAACAAAAAGTTTGAAGACCCGGCTGTGGGCCATGGTGCTTGAGGGGTGGTGGCAGAGTTGGGGGCAGGGGGCACAGAGACTGGCATTTCCCTGGGGGCATCTTCCTTCAACTGGTGGGGCTGGAGTTTGGTGTGGCTTCCTGTGTCCATCACTATGATATGGCTATCAGAATGTAAGCGCCCAGAGGGCAGGGGTTTTGTTTGAGCCGTTGCTGTCTCCCTAGCACCAACTACAGTGCCTGACATGATCAGCACTCAACAATTATTCATCGCATGAACACATTGCTGACATTTCCTGAGCTCTCAACTTGTGCTAGGCACTGTGCTGTGAGCTGCCCATGCATTCCCATTTAATTCTCACAACCACACTGCAGGTAGGTCCAATTAGTATCCCAATTTCAGAGATGAGGAAACTAAGGCAGAGAGAGGGCACATGACTTGCCCAAGATCACCAATGAAGGAAGTATCTGACTTGGACCCAGCCGTCTTGACAAGAAACCTTAACCAGGATCTCTCTCGTTCCCCTATGCCTCTCTGTGGCCCTGTGGTTAGAGCCTGCATCTTTGGGTTCTGAAACTCCAGGGCACTCCATGAATGTGATGCCTTTCACAGTCATCTTAAACAGCTCTTTGCTATCTGCTTTCTCCTCCTAAGTGGTTTTCCTTCTCTCCTCCCTGGTTAATATTTAAGTTGCACACATCCTGGGACATCCCAGAGAACGGTATTCCTGACCTACTTACCTATTCAACCGTCTTTTCTCACACATGGAGTAGCAATGGAAGCACAGAGGGGTCTCTGGAAGGAAGCAAGGAGGTGGAGAGAGTGGAGACAGCCACACATCACACTGCTGTTCCAAGCTCCTGCTGACAACAAGCAGACATCATTAAAACGAGGTCAGACTCTTCTGCTGAGAGACTGTGACAGGGTAACATTTATTGTAAATGTCTTTCCAAGAAAACAGCGCTGGTTCCGGTGGCCCCCTCAGAGGGCCTTCAGGACTCCAGTTTTAACAGAGGGGCATCTGTGTTTATAAAAGAGACTTGGGAATCAAAGGTGGACCCTTAGCCCTTGGTCGTGAGGGACTGGTTCTTGATCAGCCACAAACAGACACTGCCTCTTGACCATCTGGCGACCAGACCCCCAGGGCACAACATCAAGCAGGGAGGAAGTGCTCACACAAGGCCCGCCCAGCTGCTCCTGGAGCTCTCTGACTAAGGCTCCAGGTATCCACCTAGTCTCCAGTGTCCCCTGCCCAGGTGACCCTTGAAGACCACGCCTGCTGCTCCCACTTTCTGAGATCTGGAGTCAGGGGCCTGGGGCCCTCACCTCCCCCGACTGTCACTGTGGAGTGACACTGAGAGTGTCCCCTTTCCCTCTGTTTCCATGTCACCTGCTTGAGGGTGCCCAAGCTCAAAGACTGAGTGGCATTCTGCCTCAGGGCGGAGGGGGATGGTAGGTGCAAAGGGTGGCTTCTCCAGGAAAGAGAAGTCTGTCCCTGGTTCCCGGCACCTATGACCCACTCACCTATGGCACACTCACCCCACAGTCATCATTATGTCCTCATGGCCTATTTCAGGGACACTTAGGCTAAAAGTGCAAACAACTTGCTCAGAGCAGCTGTGACCACTACTTGGGGCCAGAGGAAAACGCTGGTCCCTGCCTTCTCACCTTGGCTTCTGACACTTCACCCCCCCCACCCCCCACCCCCCACCCCCCCATCCTGACCCCTTCCCTCTGCGCCCCAGCCGCTTCCGGGGTCCAGGTACCCAGGGCGCACTGCCAAGGGCAGGGCTCAGGGTGCAGGCGCGGCAGAGGCAGGGACAGGCAGGCGTCGGCCCCTCCCGCGCAGCGACGGCGCGGGCTGGCGGAGGTCCGGGCGCCCCAGCCCCCCGCCTCCGCTCCCGCCGGCCCTGACGTCAGAGCCGGACCCGGTAAACTGAACGGCGGCGACTGGGCGCTGGGGCGGAGACTGAGACCCGGAGCCGCCCGGACGGACGGAGCCCACAGCAGCCCGAGCAGGCAGCCGCGGGCGACCCCGAGGTACCGCCGACCCGCTCCCCGCCCGCAGGGCACGGCGCCAGGGAGAGCGGGGCAGGGAGAGGGCGGGGAGGCTCCCCACGGCGCCGCGCGCGGGATTCCCGGGGGTCTCTGGCCAGCCGGGGCGCACGGCGCGCAGGGCTCGCGGCGCTTCTCGAGCGCGCAGTCGGAGAGGGGCACCCTCGGGGGTGGCGAGGAGAAGGGCAGCGCCCCGGGGGCCCCGGGTCGGGTCCCCGACGGCGCTCGCGGGCGCTCTTAACAAGGATCGCAGGCGCCCGTGGGGACGCGCCCGGGGCAGGCAGGTGAGCGGTGGCCGGGACGCCCGCGGGTGTCCCCGGCCGCCCTTCCGGGTCCCGGACAAGGCTGAGCCCGGGGGGCGGGCGGGCGGGGTCCCCGGCCGCCTCGGCCCCTCACCGCGCGCCGCGCCCGCAGCCGCGCTCCGGAGCCATGGCCCTGAGCGAGCTGGCGCCGCTGCGCTGGCTGCAGGAGAGCCGCCACTCGCGGAAGCTCATCTTGTTCATCGTGTTCCTGGCGCTGTTGCTGGACAACATGCTGCTCACCGTCGTGGGTACGTACGCGCCGGGCGGCTCTCCCCGGGCACCCCTTCTCTGGACGCCCCACTTACCCAGCGTGGCCCGCGAGCTCCAAAGGCTCGGGAAAGTTGGAGAACACGCTTGGCCAGAAACACAGCCCCTCGGGTGACCGCGCCCGGAGGGGCTGCGCTCGAGCCTTCGCTTTCCTGGTGGTCCGATCAAAAACCGTGACGTGCGATGAGCGGCAGAACTTGTGTTTCCTCCCGATAATTTCCCACTTCCTCTCGCCCACTTTCACGGCGATGAAAAAGATTTCTTACAGAGGAGCGATTCTCAGAGTTCAAAATAATGCCTTAGAACAATTATCATGCTACCCGAAAAAGCGGGTTGATAATTTGGTGCAGCGCCAGAAGATACCAGTCACTATTCTTCTCTCCCAAAACGGAAACGACATTTGAATGAATTAGTGAAGGACTTGAGATAGAAGCGTTTCAGGAGCCATTGCAAAAGCGGTTGGAACAATTATTGCTTTTGTCCCTTTCCCTGTAATGGGTTTTAAAAATACAGTACTAAATAATTGAAATCCAGATCTCTTCATTAGCCCCTTTAACAGAAACGTATTTGACACGAGTTTCCTTTAAAAATCCCAGTTTTTTGTTTGTTTTGTTTTGTTTTTGAGTTGGAGTCCTTCTCTGCCAGGCTGGAGTGCAGTGACACAATCATGGCTCACTGCAGTTGCAGCCTTCTGGGCTCAGATGAAACTCCCACCCCAGCCTCCTGAGTAGCTGAGGCTACAGGTACATGTCACCACTCCCTGCTAATTTTTTTTTTTTTAATTTTTGAGACAAAGTCTAGCTATGTTGTCCAGGCTGGTTTTGAACTCCTGGGCTCAAGCAGTCCTTCAACCCTGCCCTCCCAAAGTGCTGGGATTACCAGCATGAGCCTCCATTCCCAGCCTTCAGTTTTTAGTGAATAAAGAAATTATTTTTCATCTAGACTCAGTGGTGGGTGTAATTTTCTTTCTCTCCATTTGCAGGTTCTCTCCGGACAGTTTTCAGAGCATCAGATAGTCAGTTTTTTGCCTTAAGAAGTAACAGAGCTATATCCAGTAACAAGGGCCTCGGTTCTCCTCTGGCTTGAGTTTGTTACACAAAGCTTCTATTATATATTAAACAGCTTTGTTTTCCTTTTATGGAAGTATCAGGAATTCTTAAATGTTACAGGTTGTGTGAAAAATTGCAGATTTCCATTCACATAATGGAAAGTTGAGGTGAGCCTGAGGCAGAATTTCTAAATTTACTTCCTACAGGTTTATTGTTTTCTAAGACATAATGAAATTTAGACTTCTGTTTCCTTAATTTACTTAAAAGTCTTTTGAACCTCTCTTCTGAGAGGTACTGGTTGACCCCAGGTCAGCACTTACTTGACTTCAGACTACATTTTGCTTTTCTAAAACATTCTTTGAAGAAACTGTGTGGCCCAAACCCCGCCAGTGACAAAATCTCTGGGACCAGTCAGTTCAGCCTAGCAGCTGCCCCTGAGAATAGACGGAAGAGAGCCCCATGAACTCTGTTTCCTTTGTGAACTAAGTGAGGTGAAATTACTGCTGTGTCAGTGCTGGCATCAGACACAGGGGTCCCATTCCTGGGTTAGAGGCCCTCTCTGGGCCTCTTTTGATACCACCGTAGCTTTGCTGACTTTTGTCCCAGAGAGGGTTTCGGTGTGATCACCACCTTGCTATTCTGCTCTTGTCCCCAGTCCCCATCATCCCAAGTTACCTGTACAGCATTAAACATGAGAAAAATGCTACAGAAATCCAGACTGCCAGGCCAGTACTCTCAGCCTCCACTTCAGACAGCTTCCAGAGCGTCTTTTCCTATTATGACAACTCTACTGTCGTCACCGGGAACGCCACTGGAGACCTGCAGGGGAGGCAGCTGCATAAGACCACCACACAGCACATGGTGACCAACACATCCACCACCCCTTCCGACTGTCCCAGCGAAGACAAAGATCTCCTGAATGAAAATGTACAGGTTGGCCTGCTGTTTGCCTCGAAAGCCACCGTCCAACTCCTCACCAACCCTTTCATAGGACTGCTGACCAACAGGTAGGGTAGATGGCTTTAGTCAGAGTTTTATGTCTGTTTGATCCCAGGCTCATGCTTCCCACCACCCACCCCCTGCAATTCTGCTCGTATTAATTATTAACCCGTACAACCCCTGGTGGGTGAGCTGTCTCCTTCCCCTTATGTCTCTGACCGCAGATCTGTTCCACCTTTCTATTCTCTCCTCTGTAGCTCCACAAGTAAGAAAAATATTTAAGAAGACAGAATAAGGAGGACTTCCCCAAGTGGGAGAACTTGAGTGTGTCTCAATGCCGGGTTTCATAAGTATATTGTCAGACTCGCCCTTGGGCTGTGGGAACTCTGCAGCCATGACTCTGTCACCGGATTTTCTTATCTTCCATATCTGGTCGTGCACTTCCTTGTAGAAAGCCAAGGTGGCTTCTTTTAGAGCTGGTAAAGGCTCTGGTAAATGACCAGGCAGGGACTGTGAGGAAAGGTTTGGGAATACTGCTGCACAGATGAAAATCTGAGCTGCTGCTGAGGACGCGTGGCTATGCTCCTTCCCTTCTGCTGGTTACTTGGCCGTGTCCACTTGCACAAAGGGAAGAGAATTGAGGCTATTGTCCAGATCATCTAAGCTGCCCCAGTTAACTTTATATTAGTCTGGCTGTTCAAGGCTTTTCGAATCCACATTACTTGGAATAATTGTTTCCTTCTCCATTGTCCGTGACCATTCAGCAAGTCTTTGTTCTACAGCTGAGATGACTCCATTCTGCTCAGTCTATGGCGGCTCAAAGCACAGGACAAGGGGCTTGCAGCTGAGGGAGGAGGCAGTCCCTGAAGGTGTTGAGTGAACTGGTGGTGGACCACCAAGTGCACAGTATAAGCCCCCAGGCAAAAATACAAAAATGGTAGCAAGAAGGGAGCCTGGAGTCTTACCTGCAGACCAGGACCAGAAGCAGCAACAAAGACCAGAGACAGAAAAGAGATCGTGTTGGCGGGAGGCGTGAACTAAGGAGACAGGATTGGCAAGACTAGGACTAGCCTAGGCTGTCAGAAGCCCGAGTGTGAAACCAAGAGAGGAGTGGGATTCTGTGGCAGGGGTGGTTGGGAACCACGAGGGATTCCAAAGCCAAACAGAAGAATCAGTGAGTTAAGTACAATTTTAATCAGGTCAACCCAGCAACCCCAATGAGCAGGGAGCACGTAGGTCTTTTTATTGACTCATGCTTTGGTGTGGAGAATGGGGAACAGGGCCATCTTCTATATAATTTGTGGGGCCCAGTGCAAAATAAGATGCAGCCCCCTTGTTCAAATATTATTAAGCATTTCACGATAGCAACAACAGAGCGTTTAAACCAACCACAGGGTCCTTCTGAGAGCAGAGCCCTCTGCAATTCTGGGATGGGGGATCAATGAGATGAGGAAGCCTGGAGTGGTGGTCAGGGCTCAGAGAGGGATGGTGGATCTTGCCTTAACCCAGCACAAGCTCTGCCTGGACGCACAGAGATTGCTGCTCATGCATACATGGTGAACCTGACAGAGCCCCATTCTCAACTTCTCTAGTATGCTTTTCTGGACTGAGTAGTGCCATTGAATCTATTTTAACAATCCCAAACCATGTCCAGCCCTCCAGTCTGTGCAGAGCAATATTATAAGGCTGCCACATAAACTATGCTAAGCAAATTAACCCAGCCACGGGCTGATTGTGAGCCCTCCAAGAAGTACCATTATCAAGGTGACATTCAATGGCGACTCTGTTCGCAGGAGGAAAACCAAACAGACCTCAGTAGTTGCAGGATTGTTTTCTTTCTTCTTTCAAGACTAAGAGTGCTTCTTAAAATGTGTCTGGTATAATTATAGAAAATGGTTCGGGGTTTTGTATTCTGAGAAAGCAACAACTCAAATACTATCCGTGAAAATTGAGGACATTATCGTAATAACACCTTGCCAATCACTTGGGCAGAATGTTGCTAACCGCACAGTGTAGTACTTGGAAACTCAGCTAAAATGCTGTGAATATTCCAATCTTCCAAATGCAAATGGCAAATGAAAAGCTTTTTAAAAATCTCATGCTTGTTTTTAAGGCTTTGCTTATGCCATGGGGAAAAAGCTTGTTTAAAACCAGTGAGACCTTTTCTCCATTAAATACTCCAGATGCTTTGAGGTCGCAGTCACCCAAGGCTCGTGTCTAGGGCTCCAAAAAAAAATTGTCCTCCAAGAGAAACCTAATTTTGTTTTTGGACTTGTAAAATTTAGTCTGTGGAAATTATCTATAGCAAAATTTAAATCCCTAACTGCTTTGTGCAGCTACCCAGCAAATTTTTAAATGATCATTGACTGAGTGCAGTGGCTCATGCCTATAAGTTCAGCGCTTTGGAAGGCTGAGGCAGGATGATCACTTGAGGCTAGGAGTTTGAGATCAACCTGGACAACATATTGAGACCCCATTAAAAACAAACAAACAAAAAACCCAAACACACACAAAAAAGCTAGCTGGGCATGGTAGTACACACCTGTAGTCCCAGCTACTCAGAAGGCTGAGGCAGGAAGATCACTTGCTCCCAGGAGTTTGAAGCTGTAGTGAGTCCTACATCTTGTTGGCAACTGCGGATGTGATTGGCACAATTTACATCAAAAGAGTGTTTACAATGACTCACAAGGGAAGACTAGAAAGGCAGACGGAATGTGTTCGTCCTTTCTCTGCTACTGTTTCTATCTAAACTGTGGTGGGAAGCAGTACAATCAGGTCAACCCAGGTCCATGGCGGCTCAAAGCACAGGACAAAGGGCTTGCAACTGAGGGAGGAGGCAGTCCTTGAAGGTGTTGAGTGAGTTGGTGGTGGGCCACCAAGTGCACAGTATAGGCCCCCAGGCAAAAATGCAAAAATGGTAGAGAGAGGGGGAGCCTGGAGTCTTACCTGCAGACCAGGGCCAGAAGTAGCACTGAACTCTGGCCTGAGTGACCGAGTAAGACTGTCTCTAAAAAACAGGGAAATGCAAATGAATTGTAATATTGATATTGATGTAGGCAAAACAATTGTGTGAACTCTGTTGTGCCTTCAAAATGATCATAATTTAATATTTTCCAAGCCTGGTGTATATGAATTTGAGGGTTTGTAGATCATCTGGGCACTTGAAGACTGCTTCCTACCACAGTTCAGATAGAAACAGTAGCAGAGAAAGCACAAACACATTCCGTCTGCCTTTCTAGTCTTCCCTTGTGAGTCACTGTAAATACTCTTTTGATGTAAATTGTGCCAATCACTTCCTCAGTTGCCAACAAGATGTAGGACTCACATTTTCAGTGCTGTGAATAAGTGTGTTTAAAATGGCACTTTAAAGTTGGTTAATATGTTTCTGATTAAAGAGTAGTGAAAGACATCATATATACTCACATTTTCAGTGTTATAAACATGTGTGCTTAATATATTTTAGAGTATGTTAATATACAGGGGGTGCCAAAAAATGTATACATTTGTTTAAAAGATGGTGTTAATTGAATGAATGTTAGCGTCACCATGTGACAGTCGGGATAGTCAAAGAAAATGGCAGAAGCGCGGTTGAGCGAACATCATACTACACATTGCTACCTTAATTCAATTTGACTTCGAAAAGTAATACATAGATAACATCGCTTAAAATGTGTATACATTTTTTTGGCACCCTCTATATTTCTGATTAGTTAAAAACACAGAGCATCAGAACTTGCAGAGACTTTTGCCAAAAGCTTTGGGCTAGTCCTAATATTTTATGAGCAAAGGAGTTTGAAGCTCATGAGGACAAAGCACTTGCTTACAGCAGCGGCAGGGCTATAGCCACGTCAGACTGTCTCCTTTCAAGCTCTGTTCTTATCCGCCTTCCTGTTTTTTCTATTTGCTTACAATTTTGTACTGTTAGTCATAAAAAATAAAGAACACAAGTCTAAACATGATAGTTCATATCTATATTCACAGTGCTTTGGAAGGCCGAGGTAGAAGAATTACTTGAGCCCAGGAAATTAAGACTAGCCTGGGCAACATAACAAGACCCCATTTCTAAAAAAATAAAAATAATAAAAAATTGGTCAGGCATGGTAATAGTCCCAACAGTTTGAGAGACCAAGGCAGGAGGATTGCTTTAGCTCAGGAGTTTGAGGATACAGTGAGCTAGGATCACACCATTGCACTTTAGCCTGGGCCAACAGATCCAAACCCTGTCTCTAAAAAAAAAAAAAAAAAATATACAGCTCAAAATCTGTCTTTCACACAATGACTTGGGCTCTTCTTGATTGTACCATGCTGAACTAGTAGACAGGCATCCTAGGACTTTGTTGAAAAGTGGTATCTGCTCCCTATCTGGTCACATATTTTCAGTAAAAAATATAGCACCTTAAGAATAAAACAGGAATAACAGACAGTTCCTTTTTTTTTTTTTTGAGTTGGAGTCTCACTCTGTCACCCAGACTGGAGTGCAGTGGCCGCTCCCGGCCACTGCAGCCTCGACCTGCTGGGCTTCGGCAATCCTTCTGCCTCAGCCTTCCAAGTAGCTGGAACTATAGGCGCACACTACCATGCCCGGCTAATTTTTTGATTTATTGTAGAGATGAGGTCTTGCCGAGTTGTTCAGGCGGTCTTGAACCCCTGAATTTAGGTAATCCTCTCTCCTTGGCCTCCCAAAGTGCTGGGATTACAGGCTTGAGCCACCATGCCCGGCCTTAATGTTGTTTTGTGTTTCTCTTATTATGACTGAAGTTGAGTACTTTTTAATCTTTGAACTTTTTTGTCATTCATTTCTCACATTTGAGTCTTTGATCCTCACTTATTGGTTTGTTGGCACTCTTTATGTCTTAAAAACGTTCTGTCCAAAATTGCGGCTTTTTGAGGTCACACTTAGAAAGGTTTTTCCTGTTTCAAAATTAACTTATAAAAATAAAGCTGAAGCACTTTTGTGACTTCATTTTTACATTTAAATATTTAATCTCTTGTTTTAAAAAAATATACAATGCTATCTTTTTCTTATTTGATTTAGTTTTTAAATTGACAAATAAAAATTGCATATATTTATGCAACATTTAAATATATATGTATATACACACACATTATGGGATGGCTAAATTGAGCTAATTAACAAGCATTACCTCACATTCTTGTCATTTTTTTTTTGTAGTGAGAACACTTAAAATCTACTCTTAGTGATTTTTAAGTATGCTATACATGGTTATTTACTATAGTCATGATATTCAATATTATGTAACTTCTACTGAAGAGGTAGGACTGACTGGCAGCCATGTTGGAGGGGAAGCTGATGAAATAGCACAATGGCTTTTGATACAGTGAAGGCTGGAGAAGGGGATACCTAGAGAAAAGTACTGGACCCGGCAGAGCCTGCGTCCTTGCTATTCCTTTTTCATGTTTGTCGTCGAGGCTTTAAGAGTCTTCTGGGAGCCCAACCCCGTGGATGCATAGATGCAGCCGTGCCTAAGTGCAGGACTTTGTTGTTGTTGTTAGAGAAAAGTGAGTAAGGCACTGTTGAATGTGATGTTTGGTTTTCAGGAAGCCTTGGAGTGGGCCATGAAGAACCACTTGTGGGGTCATGCTTTGTTCCTCTCCAGCAAGATGGACCCGAGGACCTACAACTGGGTCATGAGTGGGTGAGTTGGGATGGACAAAGACCTGTGGAGCATAGAGGCCCCCTACATAGAGGTGGGAGTGAGGGTGGGAGACATGCAAAATGCCCTGAGACGCTCACACTCCAGCTCTCTTTCTAAGCTCTTTTTTTCTGAACTGGACATGGCATTTCTCTTCTCCGTATTATTATAGCTTAGACTCGGATACATGCTTCCTGCCTACTATATTGAATACAATGTCTTAGTAAAATTGCTCAGGGTCAGAGTTTCCAAAAGCTAAGTGGAATTCAACACTACAGTAGTCTTCTCTGTGAGGGGGGTGGGAGTTGGGAAGGAAGGGGGCTGTTCTAGTAAGTTCCAACAGTGGAGAATAGGTGACCACCTACATTCACCTTGATGGAGCCTCAGGACTGAGGGCTTTTGGTGGAAGTTGGTGTCTACCACTTAGTCTTTGCAGTGAGGGTCTGGGTGCTGAGAGGTGGGTAGGGGTGTGGGGTGCAGTAGGAAAAGCAGCTATAGGGTGGGGAATTAGGTCCAGAAATCTGCATCTAAGGTAGGGAGGTGTCAAGACGGAAGGGGCATGCTTGGTCAGAAATGATGCCAACACACTGGGATCTGGGTGCCAGCATGGACCAGGAAGAGTGTCCAAACCAGGATGAGATAAGGGTGGAGCAAGGGTGTGTAGCCAGGAGTCTGGAATAGGAGGACAAAAGAGACTAGAAGAGAATCAGGATCCAATGGAGGGGTTAGATCTGGGGTGCTGGATGGAGAAGGGTTTCTGAATGAGTCCTCTATGGGCTGGCAGGGCCAAACATGTGGTGGGTAGGGTGGGGAGGGATCCTCTTTCTCTGCTTGGGTTAGACAGTGAGGGATGTTACCTTAAGTGCTTATATAAATTCTAGAGCTGGTTCAAGCTATGGAGTACCTTCTCAGCTGAGCATCTCTTTGAATTGGCCATAAATCCTGTTGGGCAGAGGTTGGATAAGATGATGGCACTTCTGCTCTGAGTTCAGTCTGTGGATCTAATGGCTGTCACATGACCTGGGAGCCTGTTCTTGTTGATGGCCTCCATTGAGTCTCGTGATTACTCTAGCCCTCAGTCTTCCCAGGGACTAGTGACACCGTGGGATACTTCATTATGCTCTGAGACTGGTGTGACGGAGAGCACTGGTGCTGTGTTATGAGAAGTCCTCCAAGCTCCTGTGGCAAGGGTGCTGTTGAGTAAAAGATGGTGTTCTGAGGGACGGTTTTCCTTTGGGCATACATCTCTGCTACAGATTTTTGCCTTGGGCCATTGATTTTTGATGGGGCCCAGTGAATTGTGAAAAATACCTCTTATGGAGTATGCTTAAATCTCAGATCAGCTGTAGAGCTTATTATATCCTTGTTAAGCATATCCATGGTTTGTCACCAGCAGGGTCATTTTTGGTCCCTGTTCCACGCCTCTTTGGTTACTGAAAATGGCTATTTAGTGCTTGTGAGCAAAAGCACAACAGTCCCAGGCTTGTGGTGAGCCAGAAAAATGGCGCTGAGTGCTGTAGGCTTGATACAGAGAAGTGCTGGGGGAGCAGGACTTGGGGTGGCTGGGAGACCGGACTACCGGGAAAGGTAGGGCCGCGGCTTCCAGGTGAACGGCTGCGGCCCTACTTTGAGATATCAGTGGGTCATCTCAGTGATGAGGAAGGCCAACAGAAATGGTCGTTCCAGAGCTAGGACATCAGGGCCAAAGTGCAGAAAATCTCCCCCTGCCTCCAACAATGAGATCTGCCTAGGGTGTGGGGATGAATGATGATCCTGCCAATTTCCCTCCGAAGGGAAGATATGGCTGAGGAGCAGCAGAAAGCAAAGAGGTGCGCATGTTCCAAAAAAGCTGCCACGATTGCACAGAAAAATGCCAGATCCTGAGCCCCGCTGGCAATGGGTACACAGGCTCCCAGAGTGTGGTCCTCACTGACCGTCCATCTCTCTCTCTGCAGCTTCACCAGCACGCTGGCGCTCAATGACCCCCTGCAGACCCTCTTCCAGCTCATGTCCGGAAGGATTCCACAGGCAGCCACGGTACCCTTGTGACAGGATTCCTTCCACATCCTGCATCCTAAGGGCTTGGGGGGTAGGGACAGCTCAGGACTACAGTGATGGCTCTCAGGATCTAACATGATAACAATCATTTGTTAATCATCTACCAGGTGCCTGGCCCTGTGTTAAGAGCTTTGATGCTGGTTATTTTGTTTAGCGCAGGGAGATAGGAATTATTATCTCTATTTTGCTAATGTGGAAATTGAGGTACAAGGGTACCCAAGATCAGACACAGGTCCAGGTCTGTGTGACTCTAAAGACCTTACCCTTCCCACAATTCCACAGTTGCCTGCTTTGCTGTGACCAGGGCTGCCCACCTTTTTCCCTGGAGGAAAGCTTTATGCCATTGCACATGGGCATTCAAAACTGGACGTTTTACATCTTCTAGAGTGGAATCTGAGGCCCACTTGATAGTCTTCCTGTGATAAGAGACTTGGTCTTTTGGGCCCAAAGTATTCCTTCCTTATCTCTGAAGTCCAGTATTTTTATTTGGTTATATCTTAGTGTTGACTGCCTGAGCTGTCTTTTCTTGGGATGACACAGCATGCCCTTTTAATATGTACATTCATATCTTAGAATTCAGGAAAGTTTTCTTGACTTGTATCCTTCAGTATTTGTTTTGTTTCTTTTTCTTTTCTTTTTTTTTGGAGTCAGAGTCTCACTCTGTCTCCCAGGCTGGAGTGTAGTGGCATGCTCACGGCCATTGCAGCCTTGACCTACTGGGCTCAGGTGATCCTTCCACCTCAGCCTTCCGAGTAACTGGAACTACAGGCATGGCTGGCTAATTCTTTGATTTATTGCAGAGATAAGATCTCACCAAGTTGCCCAGGCTGGTCTCGATCTTGTGGGTTCAGGGAATCGTCTCACCTCGGCCTCCCAAAGTGTTTGGATTATAGGCATGAGCCACCGTGCCCAGCCTGTTTCATTTTTTTTTTGAGTCGGAATCTCACTCCATCGCCCAGGCTGGAGTGCAGTGGCACACTCATGGCCACCCCAGCGTCCACCTGCTGGGCTCTGGCGATCCTTCTGCCTCAACCTTCCAAGTAGCCAGAACTACAGGCGCATGCTACCATGCCTGGCTAACTTTTTATGCATTGTAGAGATGAGGTCTCACCAAGTTGCCTGGGCTGGTCTTGAACCCATGGGCTCAGGCCATCCACTCGCCTCGGCCTCCCAAAGTGCTGAGATTACAGGCTGAGCCACTGAGCCCGGCCTTTTCATTTTTTTTTAAAAGGAATGCCATGTACATATATTTTATATATACACACATATGAAATGTATCTATAATCTTCTCTGTAATAATTTTTTATTCTCGCCTTTCTTTCTCTTTATCTCCCTCCTTTTTCTTCTCTTGTCCCTCCCTCCCTCTCTTCTTCCTTCTTTCCTTCCGGTCTTTCTTTCTCCCCCTCCCTCCTTTCTTCCTTCCCTCTCTCTCTCTCCTTTCCTTCATCCCTCCCTCCCTCTCTTCCTTCCTCCTTCCTTCCCTCCTTCTCTCTTTCTTTCCACCCTCTTTCCCTTCCCATGCTCTCACCAGTGTCTCTTGCTTTGCTGCTCTTCTCGTTTCGGTCTTTATTTTTTGATTCCCTCGCTTCTTCCCTGGGCTCTGCCTACCACATTTATCTCCTGTCGTCCACCATCTCTTTCCTGAACCCTTATAACTCAGATTTATGCTCTTGCTTCATAGAAGTAATGATTTCATTATTTTACTTAAGTTCATGATAAAACGTTTGGTGACAATTTCTCATTTGTTTTGTGTAACATTTTTGTGCGAGTGTTCTCTTTACCCTCCATTTGTTTTTTGTGTGACTCTCCTCCTGTGTCTTATGGTGTATTTGTGCTGATTCTGGGCTTGCTCCTTAATCTTAAATACCTTTAAAGGAGTTGACTCTTTCTGGGACAAGTTATTTATATTAGGCTTGGACTGAGGAGGGGCCGGGGCCATATTCTAGGCCACCTGGCATCTCTGCATGACCTGAAGTTTTCAGTGTGAAACCTGTGTGTCCGGTGGAATTTTGGTGAACAGAAGTTTTAATGAAAATGGACTCCACATTTTTGCTTTTTTGTCTTTCTTATTGCTTGTGGGCAATTCTAAGAAAAGAAGAGAGAAGTGATGACTTTGGTGCTCCATTGTCAAATTAACTGATTGTTTAGTAACACAGAGTGCACTCACACTTCAGCCAAATGGCCTGGGCTCCCCAACGAGACGATGTCACATCCTGGAGCACTACCTGCGGGAGAGGACATGATTAACCGTGGTCCACAGGGTGTTCTGTTCTGCAATAGTAGGGTTAGCTGAACTTCCTCTGCTTCTAGGAGAGAAATTGGAGGAGCCAGAGGTGATGTGCCAGCGCAGTCTCTGATCTTAGTGCCTTTCCCAGCAGCCCAGTATCTAGACTTCAGTCCATGTGATGAGTGGGGTGGCGAGAAACATTGAACCTGACAGCACAGACGAAGGTTTCATACCCACTCCTTACCGCTCCTTATGGCTGCTCCTTATCACCATGTGAACTTGGCTTTGTTACTCTCACAGAGCCTCAGGTTTCCATCTTTGTGGGGATTTTGATGCGTAAACCATAGTTATTATGAAAATCAAGGAGAGAGAACATCTGAACGTATCAACCATCACACTTGGCTCTTTGAAGTTAGTCAATAAATGTTTGAGTTTTTTCTCTCTCTTTGTCTGTGTCCCTCCTCCCCCTTAATAGATCTGACTTATAGCAATCTTTTTCAGCCATGCAGGGAGGAGACAGAATAATGACTTCCAGGTGTGTGTGTGTGTGTGTGTGTGTGTGTGTGCCCGTGTGTGTGTGTGTTTACAAGGGCTTTTTTCTTTTCTTTTTTTTTTTGAGTTGGAGTCTCACTCTGTTGCCCAGACTGGAGGGCAGTGCCTGCTCCGGCCACCGCAGCCTCGACCTGCTGGGCTCCGGCGATCCTTCTACCTCAGCCTTCCAAGTAGCTGGAACTACAGGCGTGCGCTACCACACCCGGCTAGTTTTTTTTTTTTTTTTTTTAATTTATTGTAGAGATGAGGTCTCGCCAAGTTGCCCAGGCAGATCTTGAACCCGCAGGCTCAGGCAATCTACTCACCTCAGTCTCCCAAAGCGCGGGATTACAGGCTGAGCCACCGAGCCCGGCTGGCTTTTCTCTTTTTATTGGTTCCTTTAGATCAGCAACAAGGGGCTCACATGCTAAAATGGGAATCATAGTAGTACCTAGCACATGTGATTGTTGTTTGTAGGAGAAACGCTTAGCACAGGGTTTGGCTCATGGTCTGAATGTGATTGAGAATTGCTATTATTATTATGGTCTATCATCATCCTCATTTATACTGCACTGCCCGGATAAACAAGGAGTGGTTATAAAATGGAGTTGGATAAAGCTTCTTTTATTCCTGGGGGTAATTACAAAGACCAGATAATTGTGGATAGTTTTGACCTCTAGATTTTAGTTTTTGTGTCAGTCTCCTGCTCTATCTGTGTAACAAATTGGGGTTAGACTGGTCTGCAAATTCCCTTTCCTTGGCTGAGCTTCCGAGTGTGTGTATGTGTCTGTGTGTGTATTTACACCTGCGTGCAGTTTATACAGTGCAAACCAAGTGTGAAGCACTATGCTATACGCTTTACGTGACTATCTTGTTTTATTATCAGCAATAACCCCTATAGGTAGAAGTTATGAGCCCCATCTTTGGGATGAGAAAGCAAAGGTTCAAAGACATTAAGAAACGTATACAAGGTGATACAGCTAGTAAGATGCAGGACTCAAGTAGAATCCAGAGCCTGTGTTGGTTCCATGACATTACATTGCTTCTTTATGGATATTTTCTGCCTTGAAATTCTCCTTCATTTAGAGAAGGACAACCTTAGGGCGAGATGGAAGACCCACTTATGTGGTTTCACTATGCTGTGTGCTCTCTGCTGCCTCTTGGCGCCCTGCTGCCTCTGTGTTGCTGCGGGAGGGATGGGGGTGGGAGTGGTGTGTGTATGTGTGTGTGTGTGTGTGTGTGTGTTTAAGAGCTGGGAAGAAAATAAATGGGGATGGAGTCCTGGCCAGGCCACTTGGCTGGATTTTCTCATTCCTAAAGTGGCAGTAGGAATTAGACTTCATAGGGTTGTTGTGAATATTAAATCAGATGATGTGTGTGAAAGGGCTTTATAAAACCAGAAGATAATTGGCTATCTGGTAAGACATTATGCAGGCCCCTGTCCCCCTGACTTCTGTGTTGGGCTATGGCTTCCTCTTCTCGTGAGCCAGGGATGTTGGATCCTCCTTCTCCCAATGAAACATCTGGGGTTTTCTGGGTTTTGTCTCTAGCTATTTGGGGTGAGGGCACTGGGAAGAAATTTGATAATTAGTAAGTGACCAGTGATGCAATTTTGCATGTCCATCCCTCAGTATCCCCACATGTGTATGTATGTATCTGTACATCCCTGTCTGTCTACCCGTCTGTCTATCCTTCTCGGAGTTTTGCCTTTTTAAAAAGAGAACTTTAAATCGACTAATGGCAGTATTGCAGGCAGTGCTGTGGGCATTCCCTGAATGCCACTACACCAGGGAATAGAGAGCAGGCGGCTTTCGATTACCTACAATCTGGCCAGTCCTTAATGATTCCATACATTTTTCTGCTACTTTTCAGTGTTGTGGAGACAAGCAGTGGGGAGACTGGAGGCCTCACTTGGCTGTGATCTTGTCAAATCAGGCTGGGGACCCGGAGCTGCATCAGCGTGCAATTGTCACCATGGGGGACACTCTGGGTGAGCACACACTCGCTGCCCCCTTCTCTCCTCTGGGGTGTGTCCAGTCCAGCTTTTGACATTCTGTCCTTAGATTCTGGGCAGGGCCACAGTCTATGTTCCAGACTTTTCCCAGATCCAGAAGCCTCTGTGTTTGGGGGAAGAAACACCAGGGAAAGGCATGTCCTTCTCACCTTTGTTTCCAAATTTCTGCTGTGAGCAAATGCAGGCCAGGCCCTGAGCCCTGGGGCAGCTGCAGGAGTCTCCTCTAGGCAGCTGATCTCCTGCCCCTGGGGGATGTCCCCTTATAGATGGAGCTCACATGTGGGACACTTGTCTCCTGCTGTCCCTTAGTAGTCTGGCTCAATCAGATTGGAGATTCTGTTTTTGCCTGAACCACTCTGGGTGACTATGTCATCCTTATTTCTACCATCTCTCTGTGAATGTGGCCTTGTAAGCACTTAGGAGGCTGTTGAATATTCTGTATCAATGGTTCTCAAATTTGGCCAAGAAATAGAACATCTAGAAATCATGGTGCTTTTGCAGAGCTTTGTGAAGTACTACTCTGTTAAACTTAAACTGGCTATGTGGAGGAACTGAAATCACTCTATGAAAAAGATACCTGCACACGCATGTTTATTGCAGCACTATTCACAATAGCAAAAATATGGAGCCAACTGTGCTGCCCATCGACAGTGGACGGGGTAAAAAAAATGTGGTACATATACAC
>CAUYQG010006894.1:0-15786 GCA_963574415.1 Tarsius wallacei
CCTGCTACTGCCAATCCTTTTCTTATAGTATTATGATAATTGTTCAAGGTCCGCTTATGAGTGAGAACATGTGATACTCAGTTCTTTGTTTCTGTGAAAGAACACTCAGTATTATAGACCCTAAGACCATCCAAGTTGTTATGAAGTTCATAATTTTGGTCTTCTTTATGGCTGCATAATATTCCATTGTGTATATGTACCACATTTTTTTAATCCAGTCCTTTTTTGATGGGCAGCACAGTTGGTTCCATGTTCTTGCTACTGTAAACATTGCTGCAATAAACTTGCATGTGCAGGTATCTTTTTCATAGAATCATCTGAGTTCCTCTGGGTATATTTCCAGTAGGGTGATTGCAGGGTCATATGGAAGGTCGATTTTTAGATCTTTTAGGCATCACCACACTGTTTTCCACAGAGTTTATACTAGTTTACACTCCCACCAATAGTGTAGAAGTGTTCCCTTTTCGTCACATCTTTTAACTTTTAATTTTTTTACTTTAAAAATGTGGGGTAAAATTCAGGGTGAGGTATACAAATGTTCAATATGCAGGTACCCTTGTTGATGAGGTGTACCCCCCCTTCCCCAGGCAGACTGCCACTACTCTCCAGCATCTGTTGTTTGAATTATGGATGATGGCCACCCTGACGAGTTAGGTGGTATCTCAGTGTGGTTTTAATTTGCATTTCTTTGATAAATGGTGAGGCTGAGCATTTTTTCATGTATCTGTTGGCTGCTTGTATGCCTTCTTTTGAAAAGTGTCAACTCATATCCTTTGCCCACTTTGTAATGAGGCTGTTTGTTTTCTTCTTTTCGGCATTTTTGAGTTCCTTGTATATCCTAGATGATAGGCCTTTGTCAGACATACAGTTAGAAAATTTTTTTCCCAGTCTGTGAGCTGTCTCCCCACTCTCTTGATGGTTCCTTTGGCTTTGCAGAAGCTTGTCAGTTTGATGGGGTCCCACTTGTCTATCTTATCTCTTATGTCGTGGGTACGTGGGATTTTGATCAGAAACTGGTTGCCAGTTCCAATTTCAATAAGTGTGTCTCCTGCATTTTCTAAGGTTCTTATAGTTTGAGGTTTTACATTTAGGTCTTTGATCCATTTAGAATTGACTTTTGTGTATGGTAATAGGTAGGGGTCTTGTTTTAATCTTCTGCAGGTGGTCAGCTGGTTTACCCTACACTATTTACTGAATAGGTTCTCCTCTCCCTAGTTGTTGGTGCTGGAGGCTTTGTTGAAGATGACTTAGTTGAGAAATTGAGGTTTTGTTTCTGGAATCTCTATCCTGTACCACTGGTCTATATGCCTATTCTTATAGCAATACCAGGCTGTTTTAATTATTTAGCTTTATAATAAAGTTTAGCATCTGGGAGTGTGACAGCTCCTACTTTGTTTGTTTGTTTGTTTTTGTTTTTTGTTTTGTTTTTGTTGAAGATTGTTTTGGCTATTTGTGGTCGTTTGTGTTTCCATATGAATTCTTGTATTGTTGTTTCCAGGTTTGAGAAGAATGCTGCTGGTATTTTAATGGGTATTGCATTAATCTGTAGATTGCCTTGGGTAGGATGGACATCTTAACAATGTTGATTCATCCAATTCATGAGCATGAAATATTTTTCCATTTGTTTATGTCATCTTTGATTTCTTTGAGCAGTGTTTTGCAGTTTTCATTAATGGTCTTTCAAGTTTCTGGTTAGGAAGATGCCAAGGTATTTGATTTTCTTTGTGGCTATTGTAAATGGGATTGTGTTTTTTATTGGGACTTCTGTTTGTTTATTGTTGGTGTATAGAAATACGACTGTCTTTTGCACATTTACTTTATACCCTGAGACTTTGCCAAAGTTCTTTATCAGTGCAAGGAAGTTTCTGACAGATTCTCTTGGGTTTTCAAGGTATAGAGTCATGTCGTCTGCAAAGAGGGATAACTTCCTCTTTTCCTATTTGGATACCTCTGATTTCCTTCTCTTGTCTGATTGGTCTAGCTAGGACTTCCAATACTATGTCGAACAGGAGGGGTGAGAGTGGGCATCCTTGTCTTGTTCCGGTTCTTAGGGGAAGTGGTTCCAATTTCTGTCTGTTTAGCAGTATGTTGGCTGTGGGTTTTGCATAGGTGGCTCTTGCTATTTTTAGGTATGTTTCATCTATGCCTAGATGTTCGAGGGTTTTTATCAAGGAGGGGTGCTGGATTTTATCAAAAGCTTTTTCTGCGTCTAATGATATAATCATGTGGTTTTTGTCTTTGCATCTGTTGATGTATTTAATTACGTTTATGGTCTTGCAGGTGTTGAACCAGTGCTGCATCCTGGGGATGAAGCTTACTTGGTCATGGTGGATGATTTTTGAGATGTGTTGTTGGATCCAGTTTGCTAGAGTCTTGTTGAGAATTTTAGCATCTATGTTTATCAAAGATATTGGCCTGTAGTTCTCTTTCTTTGTTGGATCTTTATCCTGTTTGGGTATCAATGTGATGTTAGCTTCATAAAATGATCTGGGGAGAGTTCCATCTTTCTCGATTGCCTGGAATACTTTCAATAGGATTGGTATCAGCTCCTCCTTGTATGTTTTGTGGAATTCTGCTGGAAAGCCATCTGGTCCAGAGCTTTTTTTTGTAGGTAGTTTTCTTATGACACAGTCTATTTCCTGTGTTGTTATTGATCTAGTTAGGGTCTCGATTTCTTCTTGTTTCAACATGGGGAGGTTGTGTGATGTCAGAAAGTCCTCCATTTCATTTAGGTTTTCTAATTTGTTTTCATACAGGTGTACATAGTAATTTCTGATAATCTTTTGTATTTCTTTGGGATCAATAGTGACTTCATCTTTTGCATTTCTGATTGTGTTTATTTGAGATTTTTCTCTCTTTTTATTGGTCAGTCTAGTTAGGGGCCCTTCAATCTTATTTATCCTTTCAAAAAACCAGCTTTTGGTTTCATTGATTTTTTTGTATTGTATTTTTGTCTTGTACTTTTGAGCTTTTATTTTGGTGATCTGGATTCTTCTGCTGAAGTTAGGGTTTTGGTGGTCTTGCTTTTCCTCCTTCCTTGGGTGATTTGTTAGGCTGTTAACTTGTGATCTTTCCATTTCTTGACGTGTGTTCATAGACATATTAATTCCCCTCTTAGTACTATTTTCATGGTATCCCAGGGATTTTGATAAAATGCTTCTTCGTTTTCATTTGTTTACAGGTATATTTTAATCTCTGTTTTGATTTCCGTGTTGACTCAGGAGTTGTTTAGCATCATGCTGTTTAGTATCCATGTCTTTGTGGGTTTTGGAGGAACTTTGTTGGTGTTGATATTTATTTGTATTCCACTGTGGACTGAGAAGGTGCATGGCAGAATTTCAATCTCATAGAATTTATTTATGCTTGATTTGTGGCCAAGGATGTGGTTGCTCTTAGAGTATGTTCCATGTGATGATGAGTAGAATGTATATTCTGTGGTTGTTGGGTGGAGTGTTCTGTAGGTATCAATTAAGTCCTTTTGGTCAAGCATCACGCTGAGGTTCCAGATCTCCTTGTTGACTTTTTGTCTTGATGATCTGTCTAAGGTTGTTAGTGGGGTGTTTAAGTCCCCAACTATGATAGTGTTAGAGTCAATATCCTTTTTTAGTTTGCCTAGAAGCTGCTTTATGAAAGTTGGTGCTCTTATGTTGGGTGCATCTATGTTTAGGATGGATATTTTTTGTTGTTGGATTGAACCTTTTATCATTATGTAGTGACCTTCCATATCTTTTTAAAATTTTGATAGCTTAAAGGATATTTTTTCTGATATTAAGATAGCAACTACTGCTTTCTTTTGTGTCCCATTCTCCTGAAATTTTGTTTCCCATCCTCTTACTTTGAGTCTGTGAGTGTCCTTTTTGGTGAGATGAATCTCTTGGAGACAATATATTGTAGCCCCATGACATTTTATCCAATTTGCTATTCTATGTCTTTTCAGTAGTACATTTAGTCCATTCACATTCAGGTTAATTATAGAAATATGAGAGTTTATCCCTGTCATGAGGTTCTTATAGTTTGTTGTTTCTGCTGCTGTTTGTTTGTTGTCTTTCTTTTGATTTATGGGTTTATTCATTTGTGTTTTCAATCTTTTTCCTGCATCCTTGTGAAGGGCATTGTCATTCTTTTTTTCTTTCTTTCTTCTGTGTTTAATACTTTCTTAAATGTTTCTTGTAGAGTTGGTCTGGAGCCAGCACAAACTCTTAGGGACTGAATGTTTTAGAAGCATTTTATTTCTCCATCACTGATGAAACTTAGCTTAGCTGGGTAGGTAATTCTTGGTTGAAATTTTTTACCTTTGAGAGCTTTGAAGATTGGGCTCCAAGCTCTCCTAGCCTGAAGTGTTTCTGTAGATAAGTCTGCTACTATTCTAGCTAGTCTTCCCCAGTAGGTAGACTGACCTTTCTCTCTTGCTGCCTTTAGGATCTTTCTTTTATACCTACTTTGTATAGGCGAATTACTATGTGTCTGGGAGTTGGTCTTCTCATTTGTTGTCTTGCAGGGGTTCTCTGAATCTCTTGTATTTGAATGGTCTTGTCACTGATGAGATGAGGGATGTTTTCTTGAATAATTTCATGGAATGTTTGTTCCAGGGTGTTCTCTGTCTCTCTATCTACCTCCGGGATTCCAATTAATCTTAGGTTCAGCTTCTTGAAATAATCACTCATCTCTTGGAAGCTTTGTTCTGTCTTTTTAAGCTTCTTTTCTATGTTTTTAACAGTTTGGGTTAGTTCCATATTCTGGTCCTCAAGCTCTGAGATTCTTTCTTCTGCTTGGTTAATTCTGTTTTCCATTATTATCAGTTTGTTGTTTATTTCATTCATTGTATTTTTTATTGCTGCTATCTCAGTTATCATCTCTTTCATTCTTTCTTCTTGTCTCTCTTCATTTCAATTTATCATTTCTATTAATATTTTGATATCTGATTGTAGTTTGAGACCAGTTATTCTGAAGGCTCTTCATTGTTTGAGTTCCAAAGTCTGTATTCTCAGTGGCTGACCTCCCAGGGGCCTATGTGAGACTCATATTTCTCCTTTGGTTTTTCTTCATTTGTGTAGGTCTTCCTCCCCCCGCCCCCCCTTTTTTTAACCTCTTCTTTAATTCTGTTGTTCAATGATGGAGGGGATAGCTTTTATTTCTGTTTGCTTATTCGCCTATTCTTCCTTATGTAGATCCTCTGGTTTTGTTCAATTCTGAAGCTAGTCTAGGAGTGGAGGCCTGTGCTTTTTGCAGTTTTGAGATTTAATTGAAGGGAGAGCTGTGGTTCAGAAGCAATCTGCAGATCCCAGTGTCTGCTGACAAGTGTGTGGGTCTCCTGAAACCCACTTCCCACTGCCTTACAATCTGTCCATGCAGTGGGGGTATCTGTTTGCCCCCTGAAAGCAAAATGAGATAAGAAAAGGGAAAAGAATGGAACAAGGAAAGAGGAAGATGAAAGGGAGATTGAAAGAGAAAAGAAGAGGGAAAACATATAGGCATACCAACTAATGAATAAACACAGAGGAAAAAACAAAAAAAAGACAAAAACATACAGACAATCATACAAAGAAACAAAGGAAAACTCCCCCTCAAAAATACACATATGTAAACAGAAAAATCTAAAAAAAAATGAAAATAACAGAAACAAAGAAAGTACAACAACAGAAAGAGGGAAAAAAAAGCCAAAACTAAAACAAAAAGCAAACAAGAAAAAAAAAAACTCGCTCTCTGGCAGTTTCTGTGAGTCCAGTTGCCTTTCAGGCCTCTGCCTTAGGGAACAGCTCTGGTCCCCAGCCTCTCCCCTCTGCTCTCAGTGAAGGCTAGTAGGGTTGCTCTCAGCATGGGTCAGATGCCCCATGAACTACTGTGGGAGTAGGATGGATCAGATCCAGACTCAACCTACCTGCTGCTGTTGCTGTCAAGTCTCCCACTCTCAGATCTGATGTGTCTGTGACTCTTCCAGCGTGGGGGAGGAGCGTCTGTCTTTCCATGTCTGATGAGTTAATAGCCTCTGGGTCCCAAGATGGAGGCTGGGCGGAGCTGGGCAGAGCAATGCAAGTCTCTGCCCGGTCCTGGGACTGAGAAAATGGTGCCCGTTGGAGTCCTGTCACCGATGGAGCTTTATTCCAGATTTCCACTACCTGCCTTCTCATGCCAGGTTTGCTGCTGCAGGTGATAGTGTGGGCTGGGTGCCGGTGCTGAGGGGCAGCTGTTCTCTGCTGCCTCCTCTCAAGAGAGCCCCAGAACGTCAGGCAGACGGTCCTGCGCATCTGGGTCTCCAATCTTAGGGTGGTGGGGAGTTGTAGTCACCTCAGGAGGAGATCCCTGGATGCATGAACCCAAGTTGCCTCTCAGGTGGACTTTCACTCACCCACTGGCACACACCCACTCACGCAGAGAGTTTTATGGACATTCACTTTTGTGGAGACTCTCACAGTCCTACCTGTTCCGTTGTCATCTTGCCCGTAAGTCTGATTTTCCTTCTTTATCTATTCAGAGTCATGCTGGAAAGGAAACCACATTATATATTGATAGTAAAAAGCCCATCTCCCCAGGCCCCAGAGTTATACATTTGGCAAGTTAAAGAAAAAGGTCAGAGTTTAGTCCTTACCATCAGGGAGGAAGTGAGTAACGGGCCTGAGGACTGGGAGCCCTGAGGTGTGTACTCTTTGGCTAGAAGTTATGTGTAGCAGGGAGTTCCATTTCATAAATATTGTTTTGACTCCTAGTTTTTAAATAAAAATCCTTAAGTGAAAAAAAAATCTCAAGCTTGTCTTTGCTGAACAGAAGATAAACGGGAGGGGTAAGAGTTTTATTTACCTCATCTATTAAAACAGATGGGAGGCTCTGTGCCTCTGTCCTGTGGGCCAGCACCTGACCAGTTTCTTGTGGCTGACATAGACAAGTCCTGTGGAAGTGGGGCAATCCTGAAGGCTGTAAAAGCCAAGATGGCCAGAGACGGTCAGCTCCAGGATCAACAGTAATCCCATTTCTATCTATCCTAAGTATGAAACTTATCCTATGTCTGAGCTGTGGACAAATGTTTGACTGCAAAGATGTTTACTGATAAAATACAAGGACTGAGCTTAGAAACAACATAAATGTCTACCCCAAAGAGAGAAATTAAATACATTATGGTCAGTCCATGAAGTGAAGTAACATACAGCCATGAACATCACATTTTCCAAAACAATATGGTAAGAAAGTTTTTATAATAAAATATTAATTCAAAAAAGAATAATATAGTATGAGCTTACCACAATGAGTTTTATGTATTTGTGCATTTTTTTCCTCTCTGTATGCACACATATATACGGTTGTATTTACAAACACATACAAACATCTAAATCTATTTTCTGTCAAGTCATTGTGCTGAGAATTAACCCTAGATTCTTTGCTTACTTCTTCATGCTACCTGTCTGCCTCAAGTCACTGTATTCTTTGTGGATACTCTGGAGCCCACAAAAATGGTAGATGCTCCATCTCAAAAGGAGCTTTCATGCTTGCAAGACAGAAGAAGGAGAGCATAAGGACCTGTAAGCAGGCTCTTCAGGCTCCTGTTCAGAAGGGACAACATCAGTTCTCCTCATGATGCATCAGCCAAAGGAAGTCACATGACCTCTTCTGAGTTCAATAGAACTGGGATGGGCGCCAAGCATTTGTGAGCAATCTTACAACTTACCACAACTATATATCTAAATATAAGGAGAGGCCAGGTAGCATGGGAAAGAAATTCACTAAACGAAGTAGTTATTACAGAGTGGTGAGGATAGAAATAACTTAATTTTTTCCATATGCTTCTCAATATTCCCAATTTTGTAAACAAACATATTGCTTTTACCTTTTGTTTTCCTTATTTACCTGAGTAACAGGTTAATATATTCTGTAAATAATTGGCACACTGTAGAAATATAGTGTGCAGTAAAACGCTCCTCCCCATGCCACCCCACTCTAATCCCAGCTCCCATGCTCACCCTCAGGAGTCAGCACTGACTGCCATTCTGTGCACTTCCATCCAGAGTGTCTTGCGTGCGTTCACAAACAAGGATAAATACACATGAACTTTTCTCAGGAGGAAAACAATTAAAAATGACATGCAAATTGATGAATATGCAGACTATTTTAGCAAGCTGTTTTCTTATAGAGAAGGTGTCATTCCTACCAGTTCAGTGTCCTGAACAACCTCTTCCCAACTCACGAGCAGGCGATCACGCTGTGTGGGAGATGATCAAGCATATTCAATATTGTGATTTTTACTTTAAAATAATACATTAACCTTTTTTTTCCAGAAACTTTAAAAGTAAAGCTTGCAGACAAATTGTAGTGATGTTAACAATATGAGAACTTGGTGACTCTTGCAATTTCTCTAAGTCTAAAACTACTCTAAACTTCAGTGTATTTTTAAAAAAAAAACTAAAGCTTTTAAAATCATATTGACTGGTGGAGATGCTCAGAAGTCACAGAGATTTCCAATCAGGAGTACAGTCTCTGAAATTCTATGTAGGAAACTCAAATATATAATCTGATGGCAAACACTACATAGACTAATGATTCAAACATAATCAGAAAAGTTATCTGAACTGGAATATACATGGATCGAGGAAAATCCCCATTGGAAACTAGCAAAGGAATAAAATTTAGATTTAAATGATTGATTTCTATAATTTAATGTATTATTTATACCCATTTACTTCTCAAAAGAAGTACAAAAATTGCTTATAACAAAACTTCATATTCAATGGAATTGCCAAAAATATGGAAAAAGGCAGAATGGCATTTCTCAAGGTACGATTCATAGAATGGAATAGATGTTGCATGACAAATAAGGTCTGTGTTCAAATAAGCTTGAGAAATGTTTACCCAAAATGAAACAATTTCCTCCTTTCAGAAATTTGCAGAACCAAGGTTCTAACGACCATGGTGAAAAGGCAAGGGGGGGGGGTACGTGAAGACCTCCCTGACTGCAGTGTCCTTTCCGCAATGATGAAAATGTTCTATTATCTGTTGGCCGCAGGAGGCTACTGAGAAATTAAAACATAGCATGTGCAACTGCATAACTGAATTTTTAAATTTTATTTGATATAAATTTAAATAACCACATGTGGCTACTTTAAATTATCCAATATCGTATTTCAGTATGCTGCATGAGTGTTTTATGCATACTTTCATTTCTTCAAGGACTGGGGTTTAATAAAGTGAGTACTTTTTACTGTATTTTTTTTCCCTACAAGTGTGTGACAGTGTAGTTACAATGACAGCCAGCACAGGTCCAGGACATTTGTGCTAAGGCACCTACAGTTTTATCCACTATAAAACTGGCTTTGGCACCATCAGTGAGAAAGGCAGTTTGTCTTAGGATTATTATGATAGTAGTTTTTGACCTTGTGTACCCTTTGAAGGGGCCTCTGGGACACTAAGAGAGGGCCTGCAGACCAAATTTTGAGAAAAGCTAATATAGAAAAGAGGGTGGGGTGTTAGGGGTGGAGGGAAGGGGCTGAGAAAAACTGGGAACCTGGGCCTTTAATGAAATGATTAGATGGTGAGTCCAAACTGTCTCCTACACATACTTAGCTTAGTGGGACACAGGGAAGTTAAATAGAACCCATCTTTGGAAGTGAGTACTTGTAGCAAATAAAATGGGGATATCAATTATTATATCCCTTGAAATATAACTAATTAGGTATTCATTTAAGAACAACTTACTAGTATAAATTAGCAAACACGGTTCTCTGAGCTAATGCTTTTTTTTTTTTTTTTTTTTGGAACCCTTCCCTAAAACCACAATCTATTTCTCAGAGCTAATTCTTTTTTTTTCCCCCGAGTTGGAGTGTCACTCTGTCATCCAGGTTGAACTGCAGTGGCACACTCACAGCCACCCCAGCGTCAAACTGCTGGGCTCTGGCAATCCTTCTGCCTCAGCCTTCCAAATAGCTGGAACTACATGCATGCGCTGCCACACCTGGCTACTTTTTGATTTATTGTAGAGACGAGGTCTAGTCAAGTTTCCCGGGCTGGTCTCCAACCTGCGGGCTCAGGCAATCCATTCACCTCAGCCTCCCAAAGCGCTGGGATTACAGGCGGAGTCACTGAGCTCAGACTCAGAGCTAATTCTTTACAGACAAAATAAACTGGAAAACGAAACAAGAGAGAAGAGGCTGTCTTCTGCAGGGTTGGTCTGCAAGAGTGACATTTTAAGTTTGTGTGACCCAGAGCTCATTTCAGATAGAATCAAATTCCTGTCCACACTCATTGTCAAGTTTCTGCTCCCTGACTTCCTCCCCGTCTACTAACCCAAGAGTTACAACTACAGGACTCATTTTCTGCCCCCTCTTCCCATGTACTTCACTTCTGCCAGGGCTGTCTCTGTCTCCACAGCACATGTGGGGTCTCCCCTCCCTCCATTGTCAGCTGGGGCTCACATCTTGAATGGCTTCTCCCACCTCTCTGCCCACGTTTTCCAGCAGGCCATGGAAAATGACAACAGGTCATGGAAAATGGAGGCACAGGTTATTTCATCAGATGTGGGTTTTGCATCCCTGTGACTCCTCCCTCAATATTCAGTCCACCAAGTTCTCTTGTTACTTAGTTACTTGTCATTCAGAGATTTCTAATTTAAAAAGGCTTTGCTTGGGGAATTATGGATGATAGAAATACAATAACAATAAAAGAAACTATTTGTATTCTTAGAGCGCTTACCCTGAAAGAACTCCTCATTGTTCTAGAAATGTTACCCAGTCCTCTCTAATTCCATGGCCAACACCCTTATCCTTTATTTTCCAAGGGAAAAGGGAATTCCCAGTACCTTGTTCCCAGTAAAAAAAAATCAAGGCTGAGTGCTCCCAGCACAGCCAGGCAGGAAAATCCTAGCACTCCCTTTCTCTCACATCTCAATTCCCCCAGTGGCTTTGTGGCTCCATGCAGAGTGTAACCCTTTGCCCTCCAGGCTGATATAATGCATATTCTGATTCATCCCTGGTCCCCTGGGCTCCTATTATGCAGCGGACCCATGTTCTTGAGTCCTGAAGGGTTAACAGCCTGAGTTGCTGTTTAAAAAAAGAAAAAGGAAAGTGTGCAATTATGTTAATTTTCTCAAAATGGGGGATGGGAAATGCCCAAGTAAGGGAGATAGCTGCAGAAACATGATACCAGTGCCTGATTTAAACTGGTACAAACCAGATCTTTAAGAAATTAAGTGTATAAATAATTATATGCAATAAGCAAGCTAGGGCTCAGTTTCATACATTGGCCACAAAAACTGATCCCATGTTAGAATTATCTGCATTGGTAAAGATATTCAACAGAGAGGAAGTGCTAACATTAAGAATCTGAAAATCATCTTTGCAGGTTTATGTTGTCTCCTATATCAAATCAGGAGCCATTTCAAAGATTTGTTTCCAGAGAAAAAGCAACAACGTAAGATCAGAGGAGAACCAATGTGGAAGCGGAGTGGGGTGACAGAAAACATGGATTTGCTCAAGGATCTTATTAAAACTGGCTCCATCAACTGGTTCCACAAAGGGCCATTGGCAGGAAGCATGTGCCAGGGTTTGTGTCTCACTTCAGAGATAACTTTTACTGCAGCATCATTTATGTGTTTAGTTATTTAACAAATGTTGATGGTGTACAACACAGCGATGCCACCAGTATGCTCATGTGGTTTGTGCTGAGGCATCAGCAGTTTCCCCACTACAAAACTTGCCTTGGACACTCTGGATGACCCAGCCCAGCGAAGGGAGGAGGTACATGAAGAAGAATGATGCTCTGCCTGACCCACTGTCCTCAAATAGCGGCACCTGCCGGCAGTGGAAGATCTGTTCTGAAGTATTCCCCTTCTCAGCTCTCTGAATACAGCTCACTCATTTGGCATGTTGGATTGGACATGGATCTTTGGACACCCCTGGCCACTGGTCTCACAGCTTGTTCTACTCTTTAGCCTTTGCCTTGTCTTTCTCCTGGCTCTCACACTAATAGCTGTCCTGTTGACCACTGCCCACACTTACCATTGTCTTTCCATTATGAGCTTCCTCCCAGGCCCCCTGTCTGTAACCCAGCTGCGGACGGTCCTCTCATCTGCCAGCTTAGCCTCAAAGACCACAGGAGCTTGGGTACGCAGCCAAGTGACACCACCTAGAAATGTTCGTTATCGCTGATCTTGAAACTTGGGGAATTTTCTTGGAAGGGGCCAGATACAACATATGTGCCACTCATACATTTATGTACAAAGTCATTCAGGTACTGTATTAGGTACTGAAGAAATAAGCATGGAGTGGAAAAGGAGGCAACAGAAACATGCAACTCAAATGAAACCTCGGGCTCCCTGTGTCTTATGGGGAGCCCTAGTTCCCAAATGGTTACTATATTAAAATATACATTTCAATATTTATTTATGCTTCTTAAAGGATATCAAAGGAGCCCTACTTCAGTCTGCCGTACTTGGAGACTTGGATTATCCAGAGGATGTCTCTCATGTGCTAATCTTCCCAAAATTTTTCCAGCCCTGGAGGCAACACTCCCTTTCTCTGAGTTCTTCACTTGTTGATAGATTCAGCTGCTTTCACTAGGTCCTTGCATTTTTTATCCTCGTTTTTCATTTCTGTTTTTAGCCTACTTTTTGTTCTTTCACTCCAGGAAAATAATCTAGAATTTAGCCAACCAAAACTGCCCTTGGCGTGTGGCAGGGGTGGGGTAGGGAGTGAGGAGCATCAACACGAGAATAGTTGATCTCCATCACATGTATGTAATCATGTAATTACAACAGTCAGTGACATGCTGTGTACATTGCTAGTAACATACACAAGTTGCCTTGGACACAAAGAGGAAGAAATGATTATTTCTACCTTTTGTTTTTAGGTAGAAGTTTAGGAAACACTTGAGAAGAGGTGAAATTTGACCTGGGTACCAAGAGTCGAGTTCAACAGGCATAACAGGGGAGAAGGACCATCCTAGATAAAGGGAGATATGCACCAGGAGGACTTTAGTTCTTCTGTGATGTCTATAGTACAGGGTGGATGAGTGGTTTAAGTGATGGGAAATGCAGATGAAAAGGTATGGTAGATGCTTTTCTAGGGTAAAGAGCTTGAATTTTTAAAATATATGGATTTGGGCAGCAATTTTGAAAAGGGATTGAAGATTAGCAAGACTGTAGACAGGGAGATCAGTTAGCATGCGACTTCAATCATCGAAATGTTCTGCGATGAGGGCTGAAACGGGAGCGGTGGGTAAGGCAATGAGGTGATTGCTCCAGGAGATATTCAGGAGATCCAGAGGGAACGGTTCTTCATAAGCAATCGATAAGGACAGAGAAGGAGAGGGAGGAGTCTCGGACGTCTGTCTCGTTTTCAACTTGGGGACACAGGACAAATGTTGATGCTACTGAATATAATAGGGATTACAGGTTGTTTGGAGGAGAGAGGAAATACATTTGAGTGTCTATGGAACAATATGCTGATGAAGATAGCTGTGTAGAGGATGCTTGAAAGAGCTCTGAGCTATGGCTATCACCACTGGCTATCTGACGTTTCTCTAACACCGTCCCGGGTGATAAGTGACTACCTTAATTCTAAAAGTCTCGGGGGGCTTTACATTCAGTCTTGTATCAACCACCTCTACATTTACTTCATATTTTTAAAATAACTCTTCGTGAGCCTGAATGTGTCATGCAGTTAAAGCCCATCATTTTCAGAGGCGGAAGTGCCCATCTCCCTAATCTCTTCTATCTGGAGGAAATTCTTCTGGTGGTGGAAGGACTAGTGATGTAGTCTGCCTTCCACCAGGCCATTCCTCAGTAGCTCTGTGTGCCGAGTGCACAGCTGCAGATGCTGCAGGGGGTTGGCAGTGATTGTCGATGCATGGATCTAGTCTAAGAATAAGCAAGTCAGAGCTGGAAGCATTTGAGAAATTACTCACTCAAATCTCCACGTTTTACAATTGAAGAAATCCATAAGTTACTTAAATTCAGTTCCTTTTACTCTTCCTGAAAGGATATATCCTTAAATTCTTACTCTATCTGGAGTTTTTATTGGAGCTTCTTCAAGTTGCCTTCATTCCTGCTTAGCTACGGAGCTTAGAGCTGGTTCTACTGATCGGTGTCAGCCCCAGCATCAAGTAGGATGACTGATTTACCTCCCAATCCTATTTGTGCATTCCATTCTCTCTCGTTTATTTTAGACGAGAAAGTATATTATTTAGAAAGTAAATTTGAGAGAAAAAGAGGATATTCATCTCCCCAAGGTAGGGAGGGGACCAAAGCTTAAGAAACATGGCCTGGCCATAGCTCAAAGAGCACATGGCCACACCATAGCTTAGCAAGGCAATGGCCACAATGGCCTGGCAATGGCCTGTTCTCTTAAAAAAACAAAAACAAAAAAACCAAAAAACTATTGCAAACACAATAAACAACATAAATTCAGAGCAAACTTTGCCCACAATTCTGTCACTTGATTAAATCAGTATTTTGATTTGTTACATTCTAGTCCTGTCTGTAGACATATTATTACCTCTTTTTTGTATGTAAAACAACTTTAATTCTACATTTTATATTTTCACTTAACATTATGCCATGTACATTTTCCCATTTAACTACAACTTTGTCATTCCTTAGACCCTCTTCCCTTAACATTGTAGAGTAAATCCTGCCATAACTTTGTCTGTGCAAATATAACATATAGACACATGCAAGGGGGACCCAAAAAAACTAGGAATTTATTTATTTAAAATGTGTATTTATTCTTTTTTTTTTTTTTTTTTTAGTTGGAGTCTCACTCTGTCGCCCAGACTGGAGTGCAGTGGCCACTCCTGGCCACCACAGCCTCGACCTGCTGGGCTCCAACGATCCTTCCGCCTCAGCCTTCCAAGTAGCTGGAACTACAGGTGAGCGCTACCACGCCCGGCTAGTTTTTTGATTTATTGTAGAGATGAGGTCTTGCCAAGTTGCCCAGGCGGGTCTCAAACCCACGGGCTCAGGCAATCCACTCACCTCAGCCTCCCAAGGCGCGGGATTACAGGCTGAGCCACCGAGCCCAGCTTATTTATTCTTACATGTTTAAACTTCAGTCACCTTCAAAGTACTCTCTGATGTAATATACTTATTGAGATGCTTTTTTCACTGCTCAAAATAGTTTTTGAACTCGTCCATTTTGATGCCTGTTAGTGCTTCTGCTGTCTTTTTGTTTCACCTCTTCTACATTTTCAAAACATTTCCCTTTGAGGACTTTTTTCATCTGGAAAAACAACAAAAAAAGTCAGTTGGGTTGAGATCAGTTGAATGGGAGGGCACAGGGGTCATGCCATTTTTGGTCAAACGCTGCTGAACACTCAGTGCAGTGTGAGCAGGTGTGTTTGTAAATCACCTATCATGAAATGGACAACCATGTTGAAAGAAACTCCAAAAAATTCACTGAAGCCGAATGCAACCTCTCACAACAACACTAAGTGGTCACTGATGCCAACGAGTTCCTAGAACACTTACCCAGTGGGGGAAGTCTGTACTTTTTTGGGGCCTGCCCTTCAAAAAAATAATAATTTTGGGGGGCCCCCCTCATATATGGATTTTTTGTTGCTATCATTTGGAATCATAACCATAAACATTTCATTTATACTTGCTTTTAAAAACCATACTTGTTCATCTTTAACCACATTAATCATTTTTAATAGTTGCATATTTTTCATAGTAAGGATATATTAGAATGTTCAAATATTCTTCAGCTTTTTTTTCTTCTACCAAAAAATGCAATAAACATTTTGGCATCCATATCTCTACTTTTCTGAAACAAAATATTTAACATGCAGGTATCAGAAAAGTGTACTGACTGG
>CAUYQG010006896.1:0-13882 GCA_963574415.1 Tarsius wallacei
TTTTTTTTGAGTTGGAGTCTCACTCTGTCGCCCAGACTGGAGTGCAGTGGCCGCTCCCGGCCACCGCAGCCTCTACCTGCTGGGCTCCGGCGATCCTTCCATCTCAGCCTTCCAAGTAGCTGGAACTACAGGCGTGCACTACCACGCCCGGATAGATTTTTGATTTTTACTGTAGAGATGAGGTCTTGCCAGGTTGCCCAGGCGGGTCTTGAACCCGCGGGCTCAGGCAATCCACTCACCTCAGCCTCCCAAGGCGTGGGATTACAGACTGAGCCACCGAGCCCGGTTTAACGAGTGTCTTTTTTATATAATGACTTCTGTGCCTTAGGGTAGATTCCTAGCATGGGATTGCTGGATCAAATGGTAGATTTACTTTTAGTTCTTTGAATAATCTCCATACTGATTTCCAGAGAGACTGTACTAATTTACACTTCTACCAACAATGTGTGTTCCCTTTTCTCTGCATCTGCATTTGTTGTTTTTTGATTTTTTTAATGATGGCCATTCTGACTGGTATAAGGTGGTATCTCATTGTGATTTTAATTTGAATTTCCCTGATAATGAGTGATGTTGAGCATTTTTTTTTTCATTTTTGTTGGCCATTTGTATATCTTCTTTTGAGAGATGTCTGTTAAGTCATTTGTCCACTTTTTAATGGAGTTATTTGCTTTTTTCTTGCTGATTTGTTTGAGTTCTTTGTAGATTCTGGATATTAGTTCTTTGTCAGATGTATAGTTTGTGTATATCTTCTTCCATTCTGTAGACTGCCTTTTTGCTCTGTTGATTATTTCTTTTCCTGTGCAGAAGCTTTTTAGTTTAATCCAGTCCCCCTTATTTATTTTTGTTTTAGTTGCATTTGCTTTTGGGACTTTAGCCATAAATTCTTTGCCTAGGCCAATGTCCATAAGATCTTTTCCTAGGTTTTCTTATAGGATTTTCATGGATTCAGGCCTGATATTTAAGTATTTTCTCCATCTTGAGTTAATTTTTGTATATGGGGAGAAACAGGAATCAAGTTTCATTCTTCTGCATGTAGCTATCCAATTTTCCCACCACCATTTGTTAAAAGGTTATCATTCCCCAGTGTACTTTTTTGTCTGCTTTGTCAAAAATCAGTTGGTTGTAAGTATTTGGGTATATTTCTAGATTCTCTTTGCCATTCCATTGGTCTATGTGTCTGCTCTTGTACCAGTACCATGATCTTTTGGTTACTACAGACTTGTAGTATAATTTGAAGTCAGGTACTATGATGTCTCCAGCTTTGTTCTTTTTGCTTAGGATTGCTTTGGCTATTCTGGCTCTTTTTTGGCTCCATATGAATTTTAGGATTTTTTTTCTAATTCTGTAAAAAATGACATTGGTAGGTTGATAGGGATTTCATTGAATCTGTAGATTACTTCGGGTAATATGGTCATTTTAATAATGTTGATTCTTTTAGTCCATGAGCATGGGACGTTTCCCCATTTGTTTGTGTCCTCTGCAATTTCTTTCACTAGAGTCTTACAGTTCTCCTTCTAGAGGTCTTTCACCTCCTTGGTTAAATATATTCTTAGGTATTTTAGTTTTTTTGACTGATAAATGGAATTGAATTCTTTATTTGATCCTCAGCTTGGTCATTATTGGTATATAGCAGTGCTACTGATTTGTGTGTGTTGATTTTGTATCCTGAAACTTTACTAAATGACTTTTAGATATAGACCAGGCTATATCTTTTTGGTGTGGTATTGAGACCATTTACATTCAGAGTTAATAATGATATGTAAGGTAATATTCTATTCATTATACTGGTTGTTGTCTGGTTGCTTTGATTAGCGATATAAACTGCACATTTTAGATAAATTTGAAACAAACTCAAAAGTGACATAACTTCCAACTCTGTGGAATGTTTGCTTAGAGTCCATGACTCACTTGAGGAGGGAGCTTTATAGCCTGTCTGTTGGTGGAGGCACTTTCTAGCAGGACATGTAAAATGAAAGCCTTTGCAAAATGTGGTTACAAAAAGTCTAGTTTGAGCTGGTGAATTAAGTCATGTACAACATAAGAGTATTACAAATAGCTGTTCCACCCAGGTCACAGTTAGCAACCCGTAACACTGTGATCCTTGGCAAAGTGTGTGAATATCTTGATATTGATAAAACCAGGCCAAATATAGTAGGGAAGTTGTGCCAAAACCAAAGTTCTTTATGGAATTCACTCTTCCTTTGGGTTCTCAATGTTTGAACTTGTAGATTATTAGTAAGAACTCTCTGATGATAGTAATTGGTTCAGGTGCACAGAAGACACACAAAGGAAACCCCAACTGGGTCTCAAACCACATGGAGCTTTATTGAATGAGAATAAAATATTGAATGTGTAATGAAAACGTATGGACAGTCTTAATACTTGTGTACCAGAGTAGACAAGCCTTTTGTGCTCTTATGAGGAAAAGAATGCCAAAAGTTGCTAATATTATTACTCTCATGAAAATATTAATGTCATGCTGAAAATATGGTGGTCCTAATTTTTTTGGTCAGAACTAAGCAACAGGAAATTTATTTTACGATTTTTTTTCCCATGAGTTACGTGTGAATCACTTATTATGACACCATTTTGTCAACAAGCACTGAACACAGTTAATTTGAAATGTTTCAATACTTAAATACCAAAGCAAGTCTTTTTTTTCCTCTTTGCCTTCTCTCCTCTTTTCTTCTTGCTCTCTCTCTCCTTTTAACACTTATTATCTCTCAGAAATGGATGGATTGCCGTGTGGGCCCTACTGAATTGACTGTGCTAAGATGCTTCCTTGTCTGGATGTCTCTTGTTGCTGGTCTCATAGCAACAGGATGAGGTAAAAATTAATTGGGTGTTTTGGGGGACTGTCTAATTCCTAGGTGGATCTCATTATTTCCTTAGTCATGTCTTATGACTTGAGAGGATGTGTGGGGAAGAGAGAGAGCGATGAATGATGTTCAGATCAAACAATAGTGTGGTGGGGACCTGGAAGCAAAGTGTGCATGTGGGAAAATGACGTGTGAGAATATGACAGTGTGGGTCTTAAGGGCAGCAGAGCATGGCACACTCAGAGGAATGCTCAGTAAAATAGGCACGCAAACTTGGAAACAGCATCCACAGCAGATGTCCATGATGGGCGATCCAGGCAAGGGCAGTGTCTTGGTCCTCTCATCACCACTTCCAGTATTTATGAACGAGACTCAAGAACACATCAAGGTTCAGATTGCCTAGTGAGCTTACCTGTGCCCATGCCTACCGGTTTTTTTTGTTTTTTGAGTCAGGGTCGCATTCTTTCATCTGGACTGGAGTGCAGTGGCATGATTATGGTTTGCCGCAGCCTCTAACTCCTGGGCTCAAGTGATCCTGCTGCCTCAGCCTCCTGAGTAGCTGGGACTACAGGCGCATGCCACCATGCCTAGCTAATTAAAAAATTTTTTTTTGTGGAGACGAGGTCTTGCTATGTTGCCTAGGTTGGCCTCTATCTCCTAGGCTAAAGCAATCCTCCCGCCTCTGTTTCCCAAAGTGCTGGGATTACAGGAGTGAGCCACCATGACTGACCCTTGCTTACAGTTTTAGTGGTTGCCATCTACTTGCTTTCTTGACTGAGATCTGTTCCAATAGTCCTAGGAGTGCTGGGAAGTGACGGAGGTAGAATTTTTTTCCATCTCTGAAAACATTTTCCCTGTTATTATCTATTAGCCATCAGTGCTTTCCCCTTTGATTTGGAATGTCTCCTTTGTAATGCACTAAGTTTCCATATATTAGCCACCAGGCTCTGGGCTTTCTGTTCTGTTTCATCACACTGTGACTCTGAGGCTGTCCTGTTGCTGGCAGAGCAGGTCCCTTTCGTGGCTGCTGCCTTTTCGGGTTGGTTTGATTGTTTATGAGACATTTACTCTTTCCTGTGCATTATAGCCTAGGATTTTGTGCTAAGTTTATAAATTAATTTGGGATGGTAGTAGTAGATATAGATCTTTTTCTGTAATGCTTTAAAATGATAGCCATATTTGGAAGTTCTCTTTGGCTTTGTTCTTAAATATACAGATTTTTCTCTATGCGTGTGTGTGTTTTTTTCCATTTCCATCCTGTCTATCACTTTGTGAACCCTTTAAATCTGACGTCTTTTCCTTTAATTTTGGTAACTCTACGCTACTTTACTGAACAATTCCTTTTCTCCATTTTTACCTTTCTCTCTTTTAGATATTAGTCCTTTCTTATCTCAGCTTTGCTTTTACATTTCCCATCTCTTTATTTTTTTCCGTTTTCATCTGTCTGCAAGAATTCCTCAATCTGATATTCTGCCTCATTAATCATTTGTTTTTTAGATGTAACGATTCCACTGTTTATCTGACCCATTGTGTACTTATTTCGATTATTCTGTCTTTCTTTTCCACTTTTTTTGAGTTGGAGTTTCACTCCATCACCCAGGCTGGAGAGCAGTGGCACGCTCCTGGCCACCCCGGCATCGACCTGCTGGGCTCAGGCGATCCCTCCGCTTCAGCCTTCCAAGTAGCTGGAACTACAGATGCGCACTACCCTGCCCAGCTAATTTTTAAATTTTTATTGTAGAGATGAGGTCTCGCCAGGTTGCCCAGGCTGTTCTCGAACCCGTGGGCTCAGCCAATCCCCTCACCTCGGCTTCCCAAAGTGCTGGGATTACAGGCTTGAGCGCCCGCACCCGGCCTATTCTGTCTTTCATACTTTGGTTTGTGCATGGTTTCTTATTTTGTGAGTCCTCACACTTTGCTAAATGCTGTCTTGTTTCTTTGGGGTGGCTATATGTCTCAAGTATCCAGTTATTCCGGTCTGTGAGCTCCTGTTCCTGGTGTACGCCACTGTCTGGTAACTGGCACTGTGTTGACAAAAGCTGAAGGATGTTGGCCCCGTGAGTTTAAGGACAGGAGAGAGGAGATGAACCCAGCTCAGAGAGCCCCAGCCACCTCTGACTTCCTTACCAGATAGTTCTGCTGATCACAGCCTGTTTCTTAAAAAATTTCAGAATGCTTTAATTTCATAAAATTGTTATTTATTGCTCTTGCTACAAAATAAACTGCGTTCACTGAGCTTTAATTTTATAAAATTGTTATTTATTTCTTTTGCTACAAGAATAAACTGCATTCATTGAGAATGTGCAGAAAAGTGCAAGTAAGTGGAAAAGAAAGGTTTCCCTTTTAGGCTCTTAGGGTGAAGCGGCCCCCCGAGGATCCTCTGTGGCCACCCAGCAGCTCTGGGAGCCTGGCAGGGCGGGGCTTCTCTGCCTGCATCTGGTTCAGTTCACTGCGGCAGGGCTTTGGGCCTCCCCAGTCTTGCTTGAAGGGTGCTGGCACGGGGGTTGGGTTGTCGTTACTGATTTTCTCCCATTGGGACAAGGGCTGCTGGCTCCTCCGCTGTCCATTCCTGCCTGCTGGCTGCCCCGGCCGCCCCTTCCCAGCACTGACCCCAGGTTAAGTCCTCTCAGGGTCTCCCCAGGGCTCTCAGGACCGAACTGTTGGTTCCTGGAATCCCCATGCCCTTTCGCTTGCATTTTCTCCAGAGGTGGTTTAGAGGGAGGGAGTGGGCAGTCCAGTAGGAACCAGAAGCCTTTGTTGTCCTTTCGAAGCTGGTGACCTAAAACTTCATGGAAAAACATGACTAAGTGCTCTCAGGCTTCACGATAGTAACAGACATCGGGCAAGACTGAAAGCATGTTCTTACTCTGTCGAGTTAGGTCTACATTTTTCCAACGAGGCCTTTCAAGTGTGGGTTTGAATTCCAGCTCAGCCACTTTGTAGCGATGAAGCCTCAGGAAAGTTATTTAACTTATCGAGCCTCAGTTTCCCTACCTGTAAAATGAGAGTGATATTAAGTACCTCGTGTATTGCTGGGGATTCAAACTGATGTGTACTGGCATGGGAGGGGGCGGTGTTGTCAGACATTGAAATGCTCCGCACGTGCCTGGCACATAGACTCCTGGTGCTCTAAGTCCTTTCTGTATTTGGTGCGGAGCACATCAGTCTTCCTCTTTAGCAAGGGGGCACCCGCCCTCGGTGCTGCTTTCTATTGATACCCTGAATCTTTGAGTAGGTTTGAGCTCACTGGGATATTTGGTTTATACAAGACAACAGCTATTTTCTAGCTGTTACACCCAGGACTTTTAAAGACTACTATGAAATAAGCTCTTTAGTTGGCATTCTGGTATACTGTTGAGTTCATCCTCAAGTTGAAGTGAATGTCCAATTGTTAAGTTATATCATCTAACCCCAGGCTAGAAAAACTGTGTATTTAACCTAACAGAGACAAAACATCTGGGCAGATTTTCCCTCTGTGGAGTGTCTGCTGTTATCCCCCATTCCCATCTCTGGGGAAGGGCCTGGGTGAGGTGGGAGGGCTAGGTCCTACCACGTGAGCAGAAGCATAAAGGGTGGGGGGCTGGAGTACAGAGGTCATGGGACACAGTGGGAAAGAATTGCCTCCAAGCAGCGTTAGAGCAGCTCCTGGGAGCTGAGGCGGGATGCTGACTCTGTGTGTGCATGTGTGTGTTTGGGGAGAGTTTGCAGAGCTCACAGAGAGGGCAAAGAGCAGGGATGGAACAGGACGGAAGGGAGACTGCCTAGCTGAACGCTGCACGTAGCATCTCCAGCTGAGTGTGTGCCTGTTCCTAAAACATAGGAGGAAACACGGGCTAGGAAAGGTCTGTAATTTTGGTCTAGATGAATGACTGAGAGAGCAGAACCCGATGTTCTGATTCCTACCTCTGAGTTAATTGCACCACCCTAAGCTCTTTACATATAATAATTCATTTACTCTCCAGAACACCTGCCCGAGGTAGATACTAATATTCTGCCCATTTCACAGAGGATGTACCAGAGGAACAGAGAAGTCGAGTATCTTGTTCAAGGTAATACATCCCATAAGTGGCAGCGCGGATATTTGAATACAGCAAGTTTGGCCATTACCCTGACTACCAACAGCTGCCTTTCACGAAGATTCTTACTTTTGATTTGAACTCTATGACGATGAAAGATACTCACAAAGGACCTGTGTGCTAAATGCTGCCTGACAGACATGTTATGGTACCTTGGGACTCATCGATACTCGTGTTTTAAAGCCATTTTCTTCTGAGCCCTCAGCTTCCAGATATTCTCCCTCCGAGGTTAGTGCTCCCTGGACGGTGGGGGGAAGCAGGAGAGGAATGGGACAGGGACAGTGGCGACCCATCTCAAGTTTACGCCGTACCTTCATCTCGCTTATCGGTCTTCAAACTAAAATTGCTTTTCAGCAAATAGAACCTTCATCTGTCTGCTCTTCCTCTTCAGAGGCATTCGATGTGCAGAGAGCTTTGGTTGAAGCCAGCCGCTGCTGGATTCTTTAGATCAGGCAAAGCTTCCAGTGTCACCGAGGTTCTGAAGTCGGATTTAAAAATCCACACCTTCTCCCTAAGCATGTAATCCAGAGTAAGGTAATGGAAGAAGAGATGGAACTGGATATATTTGTTTCAGATCTACTCAATAGTGCTCTAGGAGTTTCCAGCTTCTCTTGTCATTAAAGAGTCAGGCAATTGGGAATTGCTTATTATATTAATAGAAAAAAGAGAGATATAAAACTTCATGGGATGTGATCTCAGTTATGTAAAAATATACGTTAAAAAGCAGAAGGGAAATCTGCAAACAGATGTAGGAATATCTCTGGGTACAGTTATGGATGATCTTACATTTAAAAAATAATCACAGAGTCGCTTTAAACTGGGATAAATTAAGCTGCTGCTGTCATCTACTCCCACCTCCTCGCTGATGTGCCCGGTGATATTCCAGACAGAGTTCTTCGTTACGGAGGAAAACAAAGGAATTTCCCATCGCATATTTTGGACAGGGTGTCCAGTGGGAGCTTTGTTCGTGAAATCTCCTTACACCAAATCCCTCGCCCTGTCCATAGGAAGACCACTGCAGATGCCTGCAAGCTCACCTTCCCGTCAATCATTCATCAGCACTCCCTGTGTACCTGGTGCAGTTCAGGTGTGTACACAATGGATGCTACTGTGCCTGTTCACTCTTGCGTCAAAACAAAGAAATGAGGTCTTCTTAGGAAAAGTAGCTGAAAAGCATCACATACCTGTATGCCACTTACTGTTGGTGGGAAAGGATGCTTCGGAGTGCCATGGTTTACCCACATTATTTACACACTGAGTATAGTACAAGGGATATAATATCATTCTTTTTTTTTTTTTTTTGAGTTGGAGTCTCACTCTGTTGCCCAGCCACTCCCGGCCACCGCAGCCTCGACCCGCTGGGCTCCAGGGATCCTTCCGCCTCCGCCTTCTGAGTAGCCGGAACTACAGGCGCGCGCTACCACGCCCGGCTAGTTTTTTTGATTTATTGTAGAGATGAGGTTTCACCTGCCCAGGCGGGTCTCGAACCCGCGGGCTCAGGCAATCCACTCACCTCAGCCTATAATATCATTCTTGACACTTCTTACCACATCCATTATCTGGAATCGATTTTAAAAATAGAGTAAGAGGCTGAGCATGATGGCTTATGCTTGTAACCCCAGCACTTTGGGAGACCAAGATGGGAGGATCACTTGAGTCCAGGAGTTTGAGGCAACGTAATGAGACCTTGTCTCTATGAAAAATGAAAAAAAAATTAGCTGAGTACGGTGGCGCATGTTGGTACTCCCAGCTACTCAGGAGACTGAGGAGGGTAGATCCCTTCAGCTTGGGAATTTGAGGCTGCATTGAGCCGTGATATGCCACTGCACTCCAGCCTGGGTGACAGAGTGAGACTCCAATTCAAAAAAAAAGTGCCAGAGGCAAGATCAGAGAGGCAAGATCGTTGATGGTGTAAGGTGGCCTCACTCACCTCATCTGTAGGTACTCTGGAGTACGTGGGACTACATGTCTATTAAAAGGTGCTAAATGGTTTCTTATGATTTTGAAACAGCTAATATAATTTCCTAAATAAAATAGAAAGTAGGCACAAAACATTAGGTCTCGTTTCTGGGAAGAAAAATGACTGGTAAGGTAGTCAAAATATTGCATTATATTTTATTATTTAGAAGATAATGAAGCATACATGTGGGCTGAACTAAAATTTAGGTATTCTGTAATAAATCTGCAGCACTGAAGGTTTGGGACTGGTAATTTTAGGACAACAAAATGGAAGTCAAGTATTGAAGCAAATATCTCCAGAGACCGTTCAGCTTTAAAATGGTATCATTCTGTGATCTGGAATGGGTGAAAAGTTGTGGAGTGTATTACCCGAGGGGTTGAACAGAATGATGATTGTTCTAGGAACATTCAGGTATCATCAGTCTGAAGTTGTTGGCTGTGACAGTTTGCTGGGAAAGCCAGGGATGTTTGGTGACTTGGCGCCGTCACTGGCCCTAAGGCCATTCCTGGTCCAGTCGCAGCCCGAGCATGCTGCTGGATACAAGGTGTCTGGTCCTGTTTCCAAATCTACTAGCAGAAGGTGGACGTTTTAGAGTGGTTCGCAGCCATTTTTTCATCCTTGGGATTGATCATTCCTCTTGTTTGTACAGCAAGACACTTTATATGTGAGGCTTTAGAATAAAAACAGCATTCTATAAAGAAAACCTTGGGATTTGTGCAGCAAAATATTTAATCCAGAAGTCAAAAAAGCCTTTAGACATCTAAAGAGCTTTTAAAGTTATTTGTAACCTAGCTACATAAAATGTATTTGTAAACATCCTGGGGAAAACTAAGCTTCTATATCTGTCTGTCATCATCATCTCTGTTTTTTGTTTAAGCAAAGTTCACAAATTGGGAGCTCATGGGCAAATCCGATGATCAGATCTATCACTGGCCTTTACTTAAAACTGCCAACATGAAACATTTGGACATTTTCACAGGAAGCCTAGGTTTTCAGCTTCTCTTGAAAAACTAGACTGGGCCCATGAGCCCATGTACCAGTGGTTACAGGGTATGCTCTCCCTCCAGGTTGTAACAGTTTTTGGCCTCCCCTGGGGGCTGTTCATTCAGTCAGCTTCACTCATTCCTGTGACCTGCCTTGCCTTATAGTCGTCTCACATATCTGAGTCTGGGACCCCAATCCTAGAGCACTGTGTTTTCTGTGAACATCGAGACTCACACACTTCCCTTTGCCATGGTTGACATAGCCAGTAATGTTTAAAGCAAACTCTAGGTTACCCAAACGTGAATTCTACATGCTTTTTCAAAACAGCATTAGACACAGGAGGACAGCGTACATAAATGTTGACTAAATAGCTCCGTCAAAATAAGCATGTAATTCATGAAAAAGTTTTCTCATTCATTGTATTTTCTCCTTTGTGATATTATGTATAGGAATACAGCAGTCATGTTATGGAGAAATGGTGAAATTTCCCATTCCTTTTCATGATCCTTTATTCCTGCTTTTTCTAGTGAAGATATGATATTTGCTTGTTGCAGTGCAAATAATTTTCTCACTGCTCTGGGAAGGTGCCAGACGTAATCGGCTACATGGACGATTCTATCTGTTGTGCTTGAAACCAACGTTGCACTTGGTAAGTGGTGAGTAGTCAAAGCTGAAGTTAAACTCTGTCGTCTGCTGGCTGAACTCACCAACCTCGGCATGCTTTCTGCCACAATTCATGCTGCTATTCAACTTCTGCTTTATTGGTCGTCTGGTTTTCCTCACCGTGGTCTTCTGCTCTTTAAACGTGGCAAACCACTGCTGTTTGTATATGGAGGACAGCCATGTTGAAGGTTCCAGGGAAGAGATCATTGGTAATGTACGCTAATTTTATTTGCCTCACCGATGACATACTTTTCTTTCTTTCGTTTTAAGGGAGATGGTGTCCTCAAAAACTTTAATGCACCTGGGAAACCAAGCATCTGCTTCCCTTAGAGGCAGCATTAGCGGTTTATTTCAAGAAGGCACTGGCAGAAAGAACTGTACTATTTCCAGTTTATTTCCTCCCTCCCTCCCTCCTTCTGAGTCAGGTCTCACTCTGATGCCCAGGCTCACCACAGCCTCTGCCACCTAGGCTCAGGAGATCCTTCCACCCCAGCCTCCCAAGTATCTGGGACTACAGTTGCACGCCACCATACCTGGCTAATTTTTTGTAGAGATGGGGTTTTTCTCTATTGCTCAGGCTGGTCTCAAACTCCTGGGCTGAAGCAATTCTCCCACCTCAGCTTCCCAAAGTGCTGGGGTTACAGGCATGAGCCACCGTGCTCGGCCTTGTACTATTTTTTTATATTGCAAATGGATCAGAAGATAGAGGAGTTGCTTTATGAGATTTTATCACGTTTTTCGAAAAGTTCCACATATAGACGAGCCACCCGCCGGTTTAGAAGCCATTTAAGATACCGTTACTGACTTGAGTCGGCTCTCTGCTGGCGTGTAAGAGCCGCAGATGGTTGTCATGGTCATGGTGTACTTCGCGTCTTACTACATTGCTAAATGAAGCCATTCTGCTACCAGCCTGTGAGCTGCTGTTCCAACAGCAGTATCTCCTCTGGCTTTTGTTAACACGTCACCTTGATTCAGTGAGTCAAATGCCGCCGGCAGCCACTCAGTTTTCTTTAGAGATATGTTGATGGGGACGGTCTCTGGCGTCCTCATCCCATCTTCCTCAGAGTAGGAATTGCAGCTGACCAGGGTGATGATGGGTTACTTTGACCATCATGATGACTGGGCCTTCCCTGTGACCCTGAACTGTACCCTGTTCTTGTGGCTTGGGCTCAGTGAACCTGTGGGTTGGCGTGCCATGACAGCCCAAGGCCCACCTACTCCTTTGGCCCCACTCCGTGGCACAGTCTCTGACCCCTCACCCCTCCCTCCTCAGGCACAGACTCTAATTCTACCACTGAGGTGGGGGAAGCCTTCTGCCAACCTCACTCACACTTGCCACACATTTGGAAATTTGACACCCGGGGAGCCTTGCTTACTTATTTTTTTCTTAATAATGAGGGTTCCTGTTTAATTAGTTCCAAGGTCACACAGCTTGAGTGTAGAGCTAGGATCCTCTATCTTTATGTCCCTGGCCTTGTTCATTTAAATCATGATCGCCTCCCAAACACTAAAAAAAAAAAGAACATTTCAAGTGCCACAATTTACAGAACTGTCTCTTTGGCAAATGCATTCTATGTCCCAACCTGGAACCCCAGCAATAAATATTTTCTTTTGCTTTGTGGAAGGGATGAGGCGGAAAATTTATTTAAAATAATTTAAATTTATTTAAAAAGCAACACATTCCCGTGTCTTGGTTGATACACTTAGTGTCTTCAGCTGAGAAGGCACGTCTCTACATATGAGTTATTCCTTTGCGTTTGCTGAAGGATAGTGACAGCTGACGAATGCCGATCATTTCTGGGTGCTCTGGACTGGGGCATGGACCCAGGAAGTGAGTGCTTTCCTTGCTGGTTCCTGTGGTTGAGTCACTTGTCAGTCAGATGACTCTGCATTGGAAGCAGTTAGCAGCAGATACCAAAGTGGACTGGTCTCACCCACCCAAGCATCGAATGCCAAGATGGAATGTGAGCTTGTCACCTTTTCCCAGCATTTCCATTATTCTGCACCATCATTTCTATAATCTCTTGTGTCCAGATGATTCCTGGCAGAAATAGGAAAAAAAAAAAATTAATGTGTATCAGTTAATTATCTATAAAGATATCTTTTAGATAAATTTTTATAGTAAAAAGTGGACCCTATAATGATAATTTTAGCAAAAGACGAACTGCATAAGTAGGTTACAAAATGGAAAAGACCAACACAGGTAAATCTGGGGGAATTTGCAGGAAATCGCTGAGACTAATTCCGGGGAGTTATTGGCAAATGGCAAAGCAGGTCTGGGGCTTCCCTTGTTTCTCCTCCTTGTCCTCCCCTTTAGGGAACTGACAAGGTCCAATGAAAGGAAAAAGAGTGACACCTGTCAGTAAAATTCCAAATATTGGAGAAAATTGAACTGGGGGGACGAGAATTTGCAAATGAATCTTTCTGATTAAAAGCAGCCTTTAAAAAAAACTAGCTGAAAAACAAAAAAACTAGCTGAAGAAGGGTAACAGGATTAGGATGTTAAGATAGTCTCTAAGTGAAGACAATCTTTGGGTGCTTTGGAGTGTTTACTTATTCTCACTATAGTTTCTTGTACCAGAATCACCAAAGAACTATACATTTGAAAAAAAATCCAAGAATGTTTCGTATTCTCCTCAGGATCCCTGCAGCTTAGTTATTCATTTATTTTTATTGTAAATTAATACGTTATAGTTGTGTATATTTTGGGGTACAAAGTGATGTTTTCTTTGTTTTCATTTGTTTCCAGGAATCTTTTAGTTTCTGTTTTGATTTCTGTGTTGACCCAGTAATCATTCAGCATCATGCTGTTTAGTTTCCATGTCTTTGTGGGTTTGGGGGGAATTTTGTTGGTGTTGATATTTATTTTTATTTCATTATGGACTGAGAAGGTGCGTGGCAGTATTTTGATCTTATGAAATTTGTTTATGCTTGACTTATGGCCAAGGATGTGATTGATCTTAGAGTACGATCCATGCGGTAAAGAGTAGATTGTATATTCTGTGGTTGTTGGGTGGAGTGTTCTGTTGGTATCCATTATGTCCATTTGGTCAAGTGTCAAGTTTAGGTCCCAGATCTGTTTGTTGATATTTTTGCCTCAGTGATCTATCTAGGGTTGATAGTGGGATATTTAATAATAGTATTAGAGTTAATAATACCTTTTTAAAGTTTATTTAGTAGTTGCTTTATAAATGCTGGTGCTCCTGTGTTGGGAGCATATATGTTTAGAATGCATATATATATTTTTTGAGTTGGAGTCTCACTCTGTCACCCAGACTGAAGTGCAGTGGCATGCTCCTGGCCAACACAGCCTTGACCTGCTGGGCTACGGCGATCCTTCCTCCTCAGCCTTCCAAGTAGCTGGAACTACAGGTGTGCGC
>CAUYQG010006897.1:0-53426 GCA_963574415.1 Tarsius wallacei
CGCGCCTGTAGTTCCAGCTACTTGGAAGGCTGAGGCGGAAGGATCGCCGGAGCCCAGCAGGTCGAGGCTGCGGTGGCCGGGAGCGGCCACTGCACTCCAGTCTGGGTGACAGAGTGAGACTCCAACTCAAAAAAACAAACAAAAAAGCCCCTAAAAAACCAAAGAGCTTATATCAAATGGCTTAAGAATACTTGAACAGGCCAGGTGAGGTGGCTCAAGCCAGTGATTCTGGCACTGAGAGGCAGAGGTGAGAAGATTGCCAGAGTCCAGGAGTTCGAGACCTGCCTGGGCAACTTGATAAGACCTCCTCTCTACAATTAATCAAAAAATTAGCTGGGCGTGGTGGCACATGCCTGTATTTCCAGCTACTTGGAAGGCTAAGACAGAAGGATCGCCTGAGACCAGCGGGTGGAGGCTGCAGTGGTCGTGAACGTGCCACTACACTCCAGCCTGGGTGACAGAATGAGACTACGAGTCAAAAAAAAAAAAAAAATACTTGAACCCTAGAGCCATAGAAATGATATACAAAATATGACTACTTTAAAAATAACTTTGTAATAATCTGTACACCAATAATAACTAGATGAGTAGACCAGTGATTTTTTTTTAATTTTTTTAATCAATGAGGACAAAAAGCAACTTGAAACAGATGCATAGAGAAAAGCACTTGCTAATGAAGTGAAAGAAGCCACTTCAAATAGGAGGAGGAGAAGGTTAGTGCTTGTGGGGGAACAACTCCAAGAGAACTGGTACTGGTCTGCCCTCCTCACACCTACAGCTTGTGCGTAATAGTAGGAAGCAAAAGTATTTTACTGAGAGGCTAAACTTGCATATGTGAGTATTTAAGCTAGAAATGAAAGGGAGTGCACCTGGTAGATAATGGCATTCCAAAAGTGTAGAAGATTCCTCCAAAGTCAAAATCATTGTACCCAACCCAGTAGCACTCACTGGTTTCCTTAAGTCACTGTAATCGTCATCCTATAAGCAGAGCTAGCATCCACAGTCATGCTTAAATAGGTTTTCCAGCACAGACAGCATAAAAGCATGAGCTACTAAAACAAATAATACAAAATGTATCTCAGAAAAATGAAAAAAAAATATACCCAAGAAAGAAGAATGAATAAGATACAGGAAGAACGCAGTAAAACTTACAGCTAAATTCAATCATTTGGGGGCACAGAATATTAAAGGACTGAAACAATATGAATCTAAAATACCAGATAAAATCAACATGTAGGTGTTGGGACGAGAGAAAGAGTTCATTTGGAAGCTCTTTTCAAGACGTATGTAGCTAGTGATATGATAAACTTTAAATGGTGATAAAACGTGTTTAAATAGATATGTTAAAATTTTAAGGATGATTGTCAAAAGAAATTATGTATATATCGTATACAGACACATCCACACATGTGCACACACACATCTCAAATCCCTGGAATAAACCATAAATACATAAATAAATTAGTTAATTAAGATAAATAAATCTTTCAATTATGTCATTTTGAGTAGTATAGTCACTTTTACAATATTAACTCCGCTAATCCATAAACATGGAATGTCTTTCCATTTTTTGTGTGCCAGCTTTTATTTTCTTAATCAGTGTTTTATAGTTTCCATCGTAGAGATATTTTATTGGTTAAATTTATTACCAGGTATTTTGTTTTTATTTTTATTTTTGTAACTATTGTGAGTGAGATTGCTTTCTTGATTTCCTATTCAGTTAGTTTGTTAGAGGCCTATAGAAACGCTACTGATTTTCTATGTTGATTTTGCATCCTGTAATCGTTCTTCTGGTAATTTTTAAATTGTGGATACTATATGTGAAAACTACCTAAAATCCAGATTATATTATTTTTCTGTAAAGAATTTCTAACCTCTCTCCAACTAGGCAGGGTGGGGGCTAATTACTGAAAGCTGAACAGACTAAGCTAAGGGGTAGAGCAGGGTTGTGGCTGGGTTTTGATCAGGTCCTAGATAGCTCAGCTTAGTGGGACTCCCAAGTCATGTTGTTCAGGGCATTTACCTATGACCCTTTTGTGTTCACTGGAGCTTCTCACATGGGTGTTTCTAAACTCTGATTTAAGTCTTCTTAGAAGGGAGCAGAGCTATTCTGAGGAACTCCTTGCCCCTGTTGTCCCTCCAGTTTTAGATTTTGACAAATGTCTTGAGAGAAAGCTCCTTGAGTATCAAGCTCAGTTTTCTGTCCCACCGTTCTCACTGGCATTTTGACCTTTAAAATTCCAATTTTGTATTATCAGCCCCCAAAGATTGCAATAAACTGCTGTTTTTACTACCTCCGAGAGTGGTTGTTTGCCCGTGCAAAGCCCATATTCTCAGATTCTTACCCTACACTCCAAATTGGCAATGTCCCTGAGAAAAATGCAGCTACAGAAACTCAGCTTAACTGGTTTACTTCTCTTCAGGATTGTGGCCCCTGTAATCCTTACTGTTTCTCAGAACAATGTTTTATGCATTTTCGCTGGCTAATTTTAGTTTCCTCAGTTGGAATGTTTGTTTACCACAAACTCCTTTATTTTTTCTAAAAGTAAATCTTCTTGAACTAGATTTCTCAAAAAAAAAAGTTATATAAAGAAATATTTGTTGAATGCCTACTGGATTGCATACTTTTTTATTTATTCCTCAGAATAAAGTTTCAGAGTATGTCTAATCTTTTCCATATATAATATATATATTTTTGAGTCAGGGTCTCACTCAGTCTCCCAGGCTGGTGTGCAGTGGCATGCTCACAGCTACCGCAGCCTCCACCTGCTGGGCTCAGGCGATCCTTCCACCTCAGCCTTCCAAGTAGCTAGGACTACAGGCGTGCACAGCTAATATTTTTATTTGTAGTAAAGACGCGGTCTCACCAAGTTGCCCAGGCTGGTCTCGAACCTGTGGGCTCAGGCAATCCTTTCCCCTTGGCCTCCCAAAGTGTTTGGGTTATAGGCGTGAGCCACTGCACCCAGCCTTCTTTTTCATTTTTAATAGACGAATTGGAAATTGGAATTACTCCTAATTTATATAGTCTCTAAAAAGTGGATTCTAAGATTATCTTCTCATCCTAAAAGGAAAACCTTGTGCCTTTACTACTGTGTTATCTTTCCTGATGCCAATGAACGTGAGGAAGAGGAAAAACACCCTCAGAGGCCTCAAGTCTAAGAAATCTGTGACTTTAAGAAATCTGCACTTGTTGTCTGGGATAATTCTTGCCACTCTTTGTACTTTTTGTGTAGGTAAATGTACCAGAGAAGTTATGGCCAACAAGTTGTGGAAAAAAAAATTTGTGGACACTGAATTACCGTAATTGTGTTACACCACCTAACATGGATTGAGAGTTATGTATGAGGCCAGGCTCAGTGGCCTGGGTGACAGAGTGAGATTTCAACTAAAAAAAAAAAAAAAATTGTAAATTAAAAAATAAATATTTTTAAAAACATACATCTGGAAATGCATGTGAAAAATTATTAATTGTTTTGTTCTTTTTGTTTTGTATATTAATTACTTTAAAATTAAAGCTTTCAAAGATGTAACATGTTCAGTACATTTGAATGGGAAAATATTGTTGGACACTATATCGAAAGATTTTATGCCAATTTGTGAGTGAGTAACTCATATATCCTATATTATAGAATATAACTCTAAAGTAATAGAAAAATGCTCTATTTATTGTTAATTTATTTCCATTTTCTATGACTTTCACTATTACAAGTAGTTTACAAAAGATTCATTATCTTAATAGTGAAACAAGTTCTGTTCCAAAGATCTCCTCTGAGGTACAACACACTGGAATTGTAGAAAAAGACCTATGTATCACAGATAGTTATAACTGCCCCTTTTCATTTTTATTAAAAAACAAGCTCTGCAGCAGATGTGCATCAAAGATATTTTAAAGATTTAAGTGCATAAGCATGGGAGAATTCCAGTGCAAACAGTTCCTTTAAAGTACTTTAGTGCATGCTGGGTTGTGGGAGGGACCTGGGGAGGCCTCTTAATCTTGCTTAGATCTTTCCATTAAGAGAATGTTATAAAATTACCTTCAGCATGATGAGAAAAGTGGTCTTACTGGGAAAAGCTTGCCTTCTTCCCGAATTATCTTTTGCTCCACTGAAGTTTAGTAAACCATCCTAAATAAAGAAACAACTCCAGCTGCAATGAATGAGTTTCAGTTTGGGATTATTTTATTAAATATTGAAGATTTTATTTTTTGAAAGCATATGGCATACAAATGTTGAGAATTTCCCAAAAAAGCCAACTTTTTTTCAGAAAAGCATTCCAAGTTTTCGGTGCATAAATGATTGGTTAAAGTTGAGCATTTAAAATGAAAATATGTTGTTTGAGTCTTAGAGTGCAGTTGAATCACCACAGAGTGAGTGTATATAAATGTCTATAGCAAAGTTGATGCAAGCTCACTTAGCCATACTAAGAATCTTGGTGGTTCCAATTATGAGGTCATTAAAGTGAATAATGTGTATCTGGTGTGACACATGCTTATGGGTGTTCTGTACACCACATAAAGACAAAGTCTAGAGGAAGGAGGATTTAGATAACAAATTAGCTGATTCAACAGAACTAAGGAAACTGCCAAAGAAAATGCAAAAATTCTGTTATCCCTAGAAATGTCCATTTTTTAAATAATCAAACTCCACTTTACTTTTACCAGTAGGATTCAGTCTTACTTTTTTAGTAATGTAATTATTGCAAAACATTACAATTAATTAAAATCGCAAATTAATAACAATTATCCTTGACAAATTAATTGTATATTAATTTGTTCCTAAGTGAACTTTTTTATATATAAGAATTAGATTTTTAGATGGCATCGATTTTTAACATTAAATTTTTTTTTTTTTGCTCTTACCTAGCCATTACACAGCTCAAGTACAGAAAAAGCAAATAATGACAAGAGGTAGAAACAAAAAATGTCATTTTCATTTTACAGGGAAATGAATGCATTTCTGATTTTCTCTCTTGCTTCCATTTTATCAGATTTTATAATAGAGTAAGGGTCTCCTCTTAGTGATTACCAGTGTGACTGCCAGAAAAAGTAGACTTTTTATTTTAGAAACAGTCCTGCACACTATCCATGCATATCGGACACGATCAGCATGGTGAAGTAATTTCTACCTTGAGCTCAGCTACTAACAAGATAATTTAGTATAAGGACCTTCATTTCAATTGATCATATCTGCAATATTAGGGTAATTATATGTATACTATAATATATGTGAGGTGAAAGTAATATTTTGAGGTAATTTTTGCAAGATCAAGTCCTATACAACTGCTGGGGGTTATTCTTACATTGCCAATCTAAAGACATTGCTCAAATTAGGTCATGGGAAGCCATTCTCCTTCCTTCTCTAGTTTATAGCTAGAGAGCGTTATTTCCCTCCATTTTATTTTATAGGGGGGGAGTCCAGCTGTGAAAGCCCACACTAAATTAGACGACTAGAAAAACAAAGATTGGAATGAAGTTCCCATTCCATTGTCGCCACCCACCCAAGTTATCCCTACCATCACCCCATATTTATCACAAGGGTTTTATGTGATGAAGCGTTCCATAAATCAACTCAAGGATTTACAAGAAGTCTTTTTGATTTCATAGATTTAAACATAGATTGAAGGCTTGGAAAAATATTGTACCATTTTTATAAAATACTAGCTTAACTGAAACACCATTAAATAGTAGAGAAACAATAAATAAACCAGCATTCCAACTCAGACATATTATTAAGGGAGTTAGCAATCAGATCTGTAAAGTACTCCTACATTATAGGAGGGTGAGTTCCTGCAAACCAGATGTTATGATTTTTGTTTGGCCTTTGTATAGCACAATATGTTCTAAGGTAGTCTCATAGAAAAGCTTCACTTAACCCAAGTACTTTTGTTTCTTCCAACTCTGAATGATGTATGCAATTTAAAATGCTCTAGCATTGGCCTTTGATGGCCTCAAATGAATACTGTCCGTCTGATTTTGAGGATTTCTTTTGAAATCAACAGTGTCCCTAAAGTAAAAGTTTACACTTTCTGTTATTTTTTTCATGTGCCAATTTTCTTTTTTGTCTGATGTAATTGGAATCTTAGAACTCTTCCTAAATTTTGATCATCTTCCAGACATGTTACTACTTCTAAAGCTTTATAAGGAAGACTTGATGTGAATCATTTCAGACATGCTTCAACAAAGTTTCACTTTGTGTTGGTATCTTTGTTAATTAGATGTTTGGGACTGAGAAGTGAGTAAACAGAGCAGTACACAAAGGCCAGAAGGCATCGACAAATATTTACCCAGAGTTTCTTCGGAGGATGTATAAAGGGGAAGTATTCTGACTTCTGCTTTGGAGGTAGTGATGACCTGAATGCACAGATGATCATGCATGAGCTTTAGTCAATGTAAACTGAAGATCAATATAAAGAAAACTGACTTTGAAATCTGTAAACCTAGTTTAGAATCCTCATAGCACACTTACTAGCTTTCCGACCCTAGTAAATTATGAAACCTCTGTAAACACCAGTTTTCCCAGAACAAATAAAAGCTAGTGTTATTAATGAACAATTCTGAGTAGGATTAACTTCTTTTTTGTCTTAATCACACATATGTCTGTCACATACTCTATGACAGGGAAAACCATCCATCCGCTCTGTTTCCTTATCAGTAAAATGCTAGAAGTTCCCTTTAAGGAGCTTCGAGCCAGCAGGAGGGAAAGTACCACAGAAATCCAATTATTGTGTGGAGAATGGTTAGGGACAGTGATGTCAAAGTTCAATTATAATTGAACAGTAGGCATGTGCTTTCAGAGAAACAGGATGGCTTTACTAATGTCTTTTTCAGTTGTGGAAATTAGCAAAAATCCAAGAGCAAATTCTGCTAAAAAAAAAAAGGAGAGACAGAATGATTATTAGTTTGCTACAGATGCCATAATAAAATACTACAAACTAGGTGGGTTAAACAGCAGAAATCTATTTCTCCACATTCCTGGAGGCTAGGCAGACCAAGATCAAAGAGCTAGTCGATTTGTTTTCATCTGAAGCCTTTCTCCTTTGCTTGGAGATGGCTTCTCACTGTATTCTTCCGTAATCATTCCTTGGTCTGTGTATTATCTGCATTTTAGTCTCTTCTTCCTGTAAGGACACCAGTAATATTAGACCAAGTTTCAACTCCATGATCTCATTTTACCTTAACTAACTCTTTACAAACCCTATGTCAAAATATGGGCACATTCTCTCTCTTTTTTTTTTTTAATTGTAGTCTCACTCTGTTGCCCAGACTGGACTGTAGTGGCATGCTTGTGGCCACTGCAGTCTCAGTCTGCTGGGCTCAGATGATCCTTCCACCTCAGCCTTCCAAGTAGCTGAAACCACAGGCACACACCACCAGGCCCTGCTAATTTTTTGATTTATTGTAGAGGCGAGGTCTCGCCATGTTTCTCAGGCTGGTCTTGAACCCCTGAGCTCTGGCAATCCTCTTGTCAATGCCTCCCAAAGTGTTGGGATTACAGATGTGAGTCACCATGCCCAGCTAAAAGGCAGTCACATGCTGAGGTATGGGGGTTTAGGACTTCAACATACGAATGTAAGAAGGACAGAATTTTGCTTATAACAAATTGTTTTCCACAAAATCCTAAGGGCAATGACACAGTGGGCAAAGTCCTAAGCAACCAATGATAGGACGCAAGTGACAGTGTGTGTGTGGTTGGAGGGCGTAGGCTGCAAGGGAAGGCGGTTGGCTTGACCAGAGTAGCTATTTTTTGCAGGACTTTTTACATTAACTCAGCCATTTATTACTAGCCCATATTTATATGTAGCCACCATGAGATTTTATTTTGGTGATCCTTTCTGCTCTAGGACAGCTGGCATAAGTACAATACTAATATTTCTCTCCACCCCCCAAAAAACGAGCTAGAAATATATAAAGGAAGTGGAAAATTATCTAAAACAAATTTTAGCTGAACAATGCTAATGTTTACAATATGAAAATATGGATTTTTAGCAAATGTTGAAAATAAGAACCATGGGTCTAACTTAGTAGTTTGACACATGTGGATGTGAGAACGCGAATGTGAGAAGAACGTGGATGTGATTGGTTATACTTTGTGGGAATCATAGATTTAAAATGTTTCTGAAATTTGTTTTATATTTCCTACTATTGATTTGGCCAAATACAACTTTTCCGTTTGTATTCATAGATGAATTGCATTCTCCTTAGCCATGGATTTATGATTTATACAAAAGAATAACAACATGATTGCCATAATGCTACATGTGCTGGTGTTATATTCTTCTATTAATGATGAGGAGGTAAGATGAGCCATTTATTCCGCCAAAGGAATTGATTTTTACAATGTATAGCGCTGTGATATGTCTGTGATTATGGATATGTTTCAAGTATTTGCAATCTTATTCAAAATACACAGGCAAAGCACTGAGCAAAAACTTTCATTGTAAAAAGTATGAGAAAGAATGAGCAAATACAGGGAATATGAGTTTTATATATTCCTATATCAAAATCAAATTTTAGAATATTATCAGGTATTTCCCCATGGTATTAAGTCATTAGAGGCATTGGGCTCTTTAGTTGGCTGGGTAAATCAAGCATCTTTAGTTAATTTTATATGTGAGTTATTTGCATTTTTAATATTTTTTTAATGTACCATTTTAATCAAAGGTCAGAATAAACTCAATTCAGTGCAGCTACTTGTAAAATGCAAGATAAGAACATTTGAACTATATAATGATTCATAATTAGAAGTCTGATAAATGATTCTTTTGCATATTTTAAGATGCATCTTCAGAAAAGTTATAGAAGATAGTCTGAGCAATTCTTTTTAAAAATTAAGGTTACTATTAAAATCTCTTTAAAAACGCACCATAATTTATCTGGATTGGGCTTTATGTCACTGTTGCCATGTGTTATGGGTTGAATTATGTCTCCACCAAATTTAAATATTGACGTCTTAACCCCCAGTACCTCAGGATGTGACCTTCTTTGGAAACAGGATCATTCAGATGTAAGTAGTTAAGATGAGGTCACAGTAGAGTAAATCGGGTCCCTAATCCAATATGACTCGTGTCCTTTTCAAAGGAATCCTTGTGGACATGGGTACATATACAGACAGAAAACCACATGAACATGAAGACGGCAATCTATAAACGTTGGAGAGAGACCTGGGACCGATATTTTACTTACAGGCCTCAGAGAGAATCAACACAACCCACATCATGATTTCAGACTTCTACTCTCTAGGACAGTGAGACAATACATTTGTGTTGTTTAAAGCCACCCAGTTTGTGGTATCTTTATTTATGTATTTTTTTAACAGCAGCCTAGAAAGCTAATACACCGAGTCTCTAGTCTTGTGGTTTTTGTTTCTGTTTCATTGAAGAACATAACATTGTAAAGATAGTCACCGATGATATATTCTTTTCCAAGTTTCTTTACCATTGTGGAGATCTTGCCAGAATATCATAACATTTAAACATGTGAATATTTTTCAATGAATATTCAGCTTTTAAAAACAGTCCCTAATTAAAATGCTGACTCTAATGACAAAAAAAAATAAAAAAATTGGCCAGGTGTGGTAGCACACACCTGTAGTCCCAGCTACTCAGAAAGCTGAAGCAGAAGGTTCACCTGAGCCCAGGATGTGGAAGCCGTGGTGAGCCATGATTTTGCCACTGCACTCCAGCCTAGGCAACAGAGTGGCACCTCACCTCAAAAACCATATGTGTGTGTGTATATACATTTTTTGCATCATACATATAATAACAATATACATATATATAATATAAAAAATATCTCCACGGAAGAAACAATTATGAGTTATTAAAAACAACACTAAGGTCAGGCGTGATGGCTCATGCCTGTAATCCCAGTACTTTGGGAGGCCGAGGCAAGAGGATTGCCTGAACCTGGGAGTTCGAGAAGAGACTGGGCAACATCACTGACCACATCTCTACAATACATCCAAAAACTAGCTGGGCAACATGGCATGCACCTGTAGTCCCAGCTACTCAGGAGACTGAGAAGGACAGATCGCCTGAGCCCAGCAGGTTGAGGCTGTGATAGCCATAATCATGCCACTGCACTATAACCTGGGTGACAGAGTCAGACTCCATTTCAAGAAAAAAAGACACAATGATTGCTTGCTTGCAAATAGAAAGTCTTTGTTTCTTCTTTATGGTCTATTTTTGTAAAATGTTCACAAAGTCAAATTTCAAAGTCAAACAGAATTGCTTATAAAAATGACTCTGGTGTGTGTGTGTGTGTGTGTGTGTGTGTGTCTGTGCGCACGCATGCTGACATGTTAGGGAATCTCTTAATGTCCTTGAGTCTAAGGTGAAAAATGGGTATAAAAATGCTTAACTTAAAAGATGGTTCTGAGAAGTAAATCAGATAATTTAAGACAGCACCTGTTTTTTTAATTGAAGCATTTTTTTAAAAGTTGAGGCACAATTTACATTAGAAGTGGACAAATCTTAACTGGACAACTTGATGAATATATACATATGTATATACTTAGTGTCAGATAAAAATATAGAACTTTTCCATTATTTTATTTTTAAGGGTTTTTTTGTGTGTCTCTTTCCTCTCAGTAGCCTTTATTTTCACTTTTATAATCATAGATTGTCATTATTCAATTTCATACAAATAAAATAATTCTATAAATAGATACAGTATGGAGTTTGTTCTTGCTTCCTTTGCTCATAACCTCTACTTTGCTCATTTAGGTCATTGTATGTAAATAATTTTTGTATTACTGTATAGTATTTTATTATATAAATATGCCACAATATGGTTATTCACTTACATCTTGATTATAGAACTAAATATGAGAAGAGAAACAATAAAGATTTACAAAAGAAAAGGAGAACATCTTCATGGTTTTATAGTAGACATAGATTTCTTTAAATGAGAAGAATACTTATTACTTAAACAACTAACTTGGACTTAATTAAAATTAAAATCTTTTGCTTATCAACAATGTATTGCAAAAAAACAATAAGCAAGTCACAGTTTGAAAGAGTTCTACAATACTTATAATTAAAAAATAACTCATGGTATATACAGAATTCTTATAATTACTAAGGAAAAGACAAACGACCCAATTTTTAAAAATGGCAGACTACTTAAGCAAACACTTCTCAGAAGAGGATATTCAAATAGCCAGCCATCACATGAAAAGTGCTAGACATCCTTTCTCGAGAAGAAAATGTGATATAAAACCCAAATGATGTACTATTATACCCTCTTCAAAATGAGCAAAATTTAAAAAGTCCGTTGATACCAACTGTCACATGGAAAGTAGTGGAAATGAAATTCACATACATTACTGACAGGATGCTAAATTTGTTTGGAAAACTGTTTGATATTGCATAGTAAAGTTAAATATATGCCTACCTCTATGACCTAACAGTCACCTTTTTTTTCCTATTTTTTTCAATGATTATTAGAATATACATTCACCAAAATCTATGTACAAGAATGCTTATAGAGCCATTATTGATAACCCCAATCTGGAAACAAATCGAATAGCCATCCAACTAAAGGGAAAAAAGAAACTGAACCACACAGTAGCTATGATCGTCACTATCATTATGATTTTGGGTTTTTCCTCCAAATGTATACTATCTACTAGATATCATGTCTTTATTTTACGTGTGTACCTTTCCACATTTATTCTTTGGACACGTAGGTGACAAAGAGTTATTTAGACAGATTATTCTGCTGGGAGGAGGAATGAACTTTTATAAATATCTGTACATCTAAAACAATAGCCAACCCCTTTCCTAGACCTTCACTTCCTAAATCTACTTTGGTCAGTTCCTTTTATGACTCATTCAGTATACTCCTATTAGAGACTTATGCTATGCTTTCCTGTATTCATAAGACCTTTTGCAATTGCAGTTGCTTTAGATGTTAATCCTGATATGTAGGAATCAATGAGAGCAGGAGAGGGGAATGAAAGCTATTTTTCCGTAATAGTACTGAACTATCTCTTCATATAATTATTTATTTTAAAAGTAAGATACTCTATGTTAGTAAATACCAAATGCCTGATGAGGTATCCTCTTTTTCAAATGTTAAGGAATTCTTATAGCTAGTATTGTATGGGATATCCTGTGATCTCCATCTGTGTTTGCTTTTCTAATTCTTATTTCAAGATTTTGTCTCAATCATATCTCAAGTCCAGTTAATATTATCTCTTTTTGTTCATCACTGTCCCAGAGGAAGGGCTGTACATGAAAACAGTGCAGTTAACTTAGAAATGAATATTGGACCTTGTATGCTGAATACCCTTCAGTCCCCCCGCCACCTGCACAAATCCCTTACTGGACAATTTCATCTCCCAGTTTTAGCTGCTTGTCATTCATTAGATCTTTCACTCTGCGATTGTACCCTTTTTCTCTTCTTTCTCAGTTCCCAAAATGGAATTTCTCTGGTTTCCTTGAGCTCATACATGACAACAGTCCTTTCCCCAATAATCCTTTCCCGAACCCTGGGTGAGTCACAAGACATTGAGATTAATATCACTTAAAGAATTTCTCTTTCAGCTGCCGGACCTGTCTCTCTCATCTTTGTGGCTGGCCCACCCAACCATCCGGTTATCAGGGAGGTGAGAGACAGACTCCGTCACCATGGCAATAGTTATGTGTCTAACCAACCCATCTGTCTGGTGTCCATTACCATGATGTCAGTTCCTGTGCTTTCCTGCCTCTTTTGTGATGACATAAAACACAGCACCGACCAATCACCTTAATGATCTGCACCCATCAAAGGAAAGGCTTAAAAGCATTTAACCGCAAGCAGGGCTTGCTTTTGTTGAGCTCTGACCTGGCCATGCTTTTCTCTAAAATCTGGCCTCCTCCCTAATCTTGGGAAAGGTGAATCTTCTCTCCCTTTCTCTCTATCTCTAATCTACTTTCTAAATAAACTATATTTTCCAATCTAATTTCTGTGCAATTTTCTGCATCTTACCTGTCTTCCTGGCCTATCCCACAAATCGAACATTTCCTCTGTTTAATCCTGCACTCTTGCTGTCTATTCTTGCTTAGTAGTTGTATCAGTCAATTTCTGTGTTACTATAAATACCTGAGGCTGGGTAATTAGTAAAGAAACGAGACTTATTTGGCTCGTAGCTCTGCATGGTGCCAGCATCTGCTGTGCTTCTGGGTTGGCCTCAGGAACCTTACAATTATGATGAACGGTGATGAGAGAGCAAGAATGTCACATGGAAAGAGCGAAAGCAAGAGAGACAGAAACTGGTACCAGGTTCTTTTTAAGCAACCAACTCTTGTGTGCCAGAGTAGAGCGAGAACTCAATACCTCCAGAATGGTACCCTCACGATCCAATCATCTCACACTAGGCCCCTCCTCCAACACCAGGGACCACATTTCAATATGAAATTTGGAGGGGACAGCCATGCAAACTGTATCAGTAGTCTTGCTGTCACATTTAATTTTTCGTTTTAATTTTCAGTGTGTGGCCAGTCAGATGCTTACAAAACGGTAGACGTTACAGTTGCAGGGGTGCAAGTAAATTCATCCCCAAAATGTGGCATTTCACCTCAAGGTCTGTCCCAAGCTGTTTCCTCTTTCTGTTAAAATTATCTATTGCTATGCTGGGCATGGTGGCTCATGCCTATAATCCCAGCACGTCAGGAGGCAGAGGCGAAAGGATTGCCTGAGCCAGGGGTTCAAGAACTGCCTAGGCAAATTGGTGAGAGCTTGTCTCTACAGTAAATTAAAATAAAATTAGCCAGCAGGGGTGGCTTATGCCTGCAATCCCAGCACTTGGGGTTCGAGACAAGCCTGGGCAACTTGGTGAGACCTCATCTCTACAATGTCAAAAAATTAGCCGGGGGCTGGCGCACGCCTGTAGTTCCAGCTATTTGAAAGCATGAGGCAGAAGGATTGCCTGAGTCCAGCAGATCAAGGCTGCGGTGGCCATCAACCTACCACTGCCTGGGTGACAGAGTGAGACCCTGACTCAAAAAACCCCCAAAATTGTCTGTTGCTGGTAAGGAAAGGAAGAGCCCTTTTACAAAATAATGCCTGTCTCAGGTTCAGTCAGCTTCCAAGGAGAACAATTTGCTAGTCATTTTCTGTTTCCCCATCCATTCATTCTCCCAACCATCTGTTGCTCGTTTGTAGAATTCCTCTTCCTCCTCCTTCCATAATCTTTAGATGTTACTTAGATGAAGAACACTTCAATTCTCTTCTGACAAATACCAGAAGGATCAATGGCTGAAGGGGTAGTAATAAATACATGGAAAGATATTTACTAAAATTCAAGTCCCCACTCTTTCTGTAATCTCAAGATGGTATTTAAGATTTTGTAACTCTTTGGGAAGTTGGGTCTTCGTTCTGAAGGCCCTACGTATACACGTTAAATACATTGTGTGTGCCTTTTCTCCTATTAATCAATCTTGCCTCATGCCAGTAATTTTTCAGCCAACACTTAGGAAGCCAACAACCATGGACCCCACAAGGACAACCTCTTGCTAAGCTTTGACATGAAAAATTTTCTTCTTCATTTACATCTAAGAAAAAGAGATGTTTTAAAAGCTTTTCCGGGTTGTACAGTATATGCATGCTGTTCTTTCAGTGCCATGATAAACTGTCAAACCACTGACGTTTGATTATCTGGGCAGTGGGGAAATGAATGGATAAAGAAATTTCCAGTTTAACCTATAGAGTCAATCACTGCTTCTACCATTTTAAAAAAATATACCAAGATAAAATTATATGGTTGAATTTATATTTTGTTTTCTTATCCTCTGTTGTGACAGTATGACTGTTAGGGTATGGACCGACAGGGTGAGGGTGGATTGCTGGAGAGATGGAGAGGAGAGGTGCAGGAAGGCACAGCAGAGAGGGGCACAGCACCGCCATGGCTGGCAAGCCAGAAGTGTGCGCTGGGGACCCAGAGATCCGAGTAAATGCAAAGAATTGTGACACACAAAAAGGTTAAGAAAGACAAGTTTATTTTAAAGTAAATTAGAGAGAGAAGGGAAAAAGAAGATTCACCTCCCCAAGGTGGGGGAGGGGGCCAAAGCCAGGAAGCATGGCTACAGCCATAGCTCAAAGAACACATGGCCACACCACAGTCTAGCAAGGCAATGGTCACTTGTTGCTTGTGGTTGAGTCCTTTTAACCATTCCCCTTGATGGGGGAAGTTCATTAAGCTGATTGGGTGGTGGTCTGCTTCCATGTCATCACAAAGGGGCAGACAACTGCAGGTAGTGATGTCAGGTGATGGACAGCAGGCAGATGGGTGGGTTAGTCACATGATTACTGCCATGGTGGGGCTTATCTGTGTCACATAGGTCACAAAGTGTTGATTAGGTTAACCCTGGGGAGTGGGGGGGGGATTCCTGCAAGAGACTTGTTAGACATTTGCAACTCACAAACTCAGATATTTGCAACTCACAAATTCCTTGACCAAAGGTGGATGGTCATATTATTACTTTTATGACTTTAGCCAACCAAAGGGTGACCTTTGATCTTCCCCTTGACAAGGAATCTAAAGTTTACTAGACATTATTATGCTAAACCTTGAATGGTTGGGCTGTCCTGGTCTTGCATCTGAAGGAGATTTGCCAAGGGGGATGAGATAGGCTGCTGCTTGTTCTGTAGTAGACTGTCTGACCACTTTCTAACGGCTATGCTGAGGCAAAAAAGACTAAATCCTTTCAATGACCATCTGACTCTGCACCCTATAGGGTTTCAGACAGATTATAGGCTGAAGAAGGAAGATGTAAATCCTGGGTGATCCGCCACTGACTGATTCAGTGATAGTTGTTTGAATTAAAACATAAAGAATTCAAAGAGTAAAGTTGAGACTAGCCCAAGGGATAGCTCGAAAAACCTGTGACAAACGAATTTGCCTGACTGCTACAGATGCCATTTGATGCCCTGTGACATCTTTTCTTACTATTTAACCTCCTGTAGTCATATATTTCCTTTCTGCACATTTTGAAGTTAGCATTAAAAAATCATGGCATAGTAAATGGTTTTAATGCAATATTAAGGAAGGTTAAGGTTATGATTGTTTAAAAAACACTGGTACTTTAGAAATGTGGAAAGTGAGAAATCAAGATTGCTGTCGGCCATTACTTTTGTGCTATTTACTTTGTTCTAACAGGGTCAGCCCTTGGCAAAATCCAGAAGGAGATGTACAAGTTCCTTTACTTTTCTGATCACATTGCCTTTAGCATTTTCCATGTAATTCACCCAATGCTATGAAGAAAGTGCACTGCTCTGATCGTATTGTGAGTGAAGAGACTGAGATTTGAAGAGGTTAAACAAATTGTCTAATGTCATCGAGCCAGTTAGTGACAGTATTGTGCTGAAAGACTGGTCAGGCTACTTCTATAAACTGAATTCAAATCACTACCTCCTTCTGGTAGCTGGTCACCGCAAGAGGAGTACTAATTTAAGGCAGACACAGAAAGAGAGCAAGAGAAAGAGAATGTGTGTATGCGAGTGTGTAAGATCTGGGATAAAAGTGTTGGTGATCCAGAAGAAAAACAGTAGTGACATGCTATATGATGGGGCTTGGGAACGTCGCAAGTGTGGGTAGCATAAGAGAGGGGTGAGGTGGCAACTCTGGTCATCTAAAGTCCTGCACCATTATACTTGAAATAGACTGCTTTTATACCTAAAACTTTTATTGACCAACAAGTAAAAATGTTTCATTATCAAAGAGCAGAAGCTTGTGTTGACAACTACAATGAAAATAATTTGGCAAATGAAAGGACATAAGAAGGGGTCAACAGAGCCAAAGAGCAGCCATTTTAACATTGCTTAGCTCTGTCGTGTTTTTCTAGCAATTCAATTTAACTTGCCCTGTAATCACTAAACAAGGACAGAACGGGTTTCTCAGAGGTAGCTATTGATAATTATTTCACAGCCCCCTCTCCAGCTTGTTTTGTAAGCAAATTAACTTAATCAGCCCATCATGACCTTCATGACGCAGACCGCATCAACATGTCCGCAATCATGTGACTAACTCGCCCATCTGCCTGTCTTCTAATATGTGACATCAGTAGCTGTGCTTACCTGCCCTTTGTGATGACAAGAAACAGACCACCACTCATTCACCTTAATGACCTGCCCCCATCAAAGGAAAGGTTTAAAAGCATTCAACCTCAAGCAGACACTGGCCATTGCTTTGCTAAGCTCTGGTCTTTGTGGCTCTTTGAGCTATGACCACCATGTTTTCTTAGATTTGGCCTTCTCCCCTACCCTGGGGAGGTGACTCTCCATTCTATCTCTCTCTCTCTCTCTCTCTCTCTCTCTTTCTCTCTCTACTTTATATTCTAAATAAACTATATTCTCCAATCTAACTTCAGTGCAATTCTTTGTATCTTACGTGTGACACTGGTCTGCAGACTCTTTGCCCCTGTTGGGTCAGATCTAACATTTTGGAGGCCTTCCTGGGATGTGACTTAACAGTATATAATAACAACCATGAAGAAAAATATTCATTCGGTAAATATTTATTTACAGCTTACTATCTGCTAGGCATTATTTTAGAGATATAATGGTAAAGATTGACATTGTTCCTGACCTCTCCGTTCAGCAACTTCTGGTATAAAATAAGAAATTGTAAGAAATGAGAAATAAAAAGAAAGACATAGGGAAGTTTGACACACATTTTAAAAATATGCTTTTTAATCTAGTGAAGTCTAGAAAGGATTCTTAAGGAAGTGAATAAATTGATGAAATTAAGTGTACATTTTTTTTAAAAAAGCCAGACTTATAGTTGAATATGATGCAATCAAGCCATTCTATTTCACTTCTTTCTTTAAAGCCAAATAAAAGTATTCATAAGAAAATTCACAAGGAGAAAAAGAAAAAAATCAGCATCACCAAGACAAACAGGAGGTAGTCACAACCTTAAACCTGTGCCTATAAAAAACAGTTGTCAAATACTGTAAAGGTTAGATTAAACCAAAGACAGGCATGGGGAGCAGATATAGACCTCTACAAATTAAACAAGTACTATATTCCCCTGGCATTAGTGGTGTAAGAAGTTCAACTAAATTCCTTGTCCAGAACAGTAATCTCCTTGGCAGGTCATGGATAAGTCACAAAATTGTAAATCAGCACAGAAATACTTTCTGGTTGCAAGAAAAGTTGGAGGCAGGGAACGTTTATTGAGAGCCAAGCAGACATCCTCTTTCCCCAAAAAGTACAACATTAATTATAGGTAATTCTGTAAATTTGTTGAGAAATTGTTCTAAACCAATATAAAAAGAAACAATATAAACAAAACATTAGAAAGAAAATGGAGGAAAAGTCAGAAAGAGAAAACCAAAAGAGCAAAAATGTAATTTAGCCCTATATAAATAAAATGTAATTATAAATTGTAGAAAATAAATATAATTTTCCACAATTTGTTTACCAGAGCAGCAAAACACCTATATTGACCTAAGTGTCATGAAAAATTGAAAAGTATTTTCACAGCAATGCCAGCCCTAAAGTACCAGGCTATAAGGATTCATGATGAATGTTAATAATTGTCCACAAACAGATATTTCTAGTGCTTTTAATTGTTTTCCAGAATGCAGATGAGAAAAGAAAAGCCATCACACATTTTCATGATGCAAGAGAAATATTAATGCAAAAACCCAAGAAAGGCAGTTTAAAAAGTCGTAAAAAAAAAAACTGGAGAAAATTTCAGTCGTGAATATTTACACTTTCTTAGGAAGGTAAAGAAGAGAAATCATATGTTCCTTTCGATAGAAGCTGAGGAGGAATTTTTACAATTTTTAAATACATACGTCATCAAGACTTCTACATAAAATACAAACAGAAATTCCTTCACAGTATGTAGATGCACATACAATATTAACGATAAAAATAATTATAATGCCAGTAACAAACATTTATTAAGTGCTTAAGTGCTTACTATTGTAATGGGGACTCTTTTAGCTACTGTTTTTTAATTATTTTGTATACAAGCCTATTATTATGTCTATTATAGATAGGTACTATTATTATATCTATTTTGCAGATAACAAAGGCATGCCACAGAGATGTCAAGTCACTTTTATAAAGTCAATAATCTAGTAACTGGCAGAACTGTGTGCAAACCAAAGTGGTCTGACGTCAGAACTTACACATGGAATGGAAATCATCTTTTAGACAGAGTGGTCAGAGAGCACTTCATATATATGACTCATATGAAGAGCACTTTCATTTCTTCCCTGACAAATACTAAAAGGATCAATGATTGGATAGGCGGGACTAAATAAATGGGAAGATATAGTTTTTTGGGGTAAGAAAACTTAATATTGCACATATACACACTTTATTTTATATCATATTTTTATACCAGTGTTTTTAAATAGCCATGACTGGGACTATCCTGAGATTCCATCAATAATTGGAAAATTCAAATAAATTTGCTATTGCCCTACAATGGGATAGTATGCCACTGGTCTTTTTGTAATGGTTGCTAACGTGAAATGACCAAGCTTTATTGGTCAATGAAGTAAAGAAGGCACAAAACAGAATGCACAATACTCCAGTAATCTAAACAAAAGAGAATATGTCATTTACACAGATAGATATGCATAGGAAATTTTCTGCAATGGTATACTAGAACTAATATTGTTTAGCTCTGAGTTCACCTGAGGTTTGAGTAACACAGGGAGTGGGAAGAAATTTTTAATTTTAAGCATACTTCTGTGATTTTAAAAACTATGTTATTGTCTTGTTTTTTAAATTGATATGTACATATACAGTCCTCCCTTGGTATCCATGGGGATTTGATTCCAGGAACCCCCAAGGATATCAAAATCCCACAGATACTCAGGTTGCTGATATAAAATGGCATGTATTGATATATAACCTATATACATTCCCCCATACTTTTTTTTTTTTGAGTTGGAGTCTCACTCTGTCACCCAAACTGGAGTGCAGTGGCCGCTCCCACGACCTGCTGGGTTCCGGTGATCCTTCCGCCTCAGCCTTCCAAGTAGCCGGAATTACAGGCGGACCCTACCACGCCTGGCTAATTTTTTTGATTTATTGTAGAGATGAGGTCTTGTCAAGTTGCCCAGGTGGGTCTTGAACCTGTGGGCTCAGGCAATCCACTCACTTCAGCCTCCCAAAGTGCGGGATTACAGGCTGAGCCACCGAGCCCAGCTCATTCCCCCATACTTAAATCATCTCGAAATTACTTGCAACACCTAATACAATGTAAATACTACGTAAATACTTGTACTATATTGTTGAGGCAATAATGACATGGGAAAAAGTCTGTGCATGTTCAGTTGAGACAAAAATTTTTTTTTCAAGTATTTTTTATCTGCTTTGGACTGAATGCACGGTTGCTGAACTCATGGATATGGAGGGTGGACTGTATGTATACTATGCATTTAAGTGAGTTGGCCAGATGAAAGTCTGGGGGGTGAGGCTAGGGTGTAGGTGCAGAGAAGCAGCAAAAATTTTTATCTGGAATGACTCTGAAATGAAGGATATTCAAGTAAAACATAGGAAATAAAGAGGTTGAAAATATGCTGATAGTGGCTTTCCAAATCAACCATCGTTTGACCCCTTACGATGGCTAAGTAGTTATATAGCCCCAGAACCATCCCATCCTTATAACTGTCCCTAAAAGAAAGGTGAATACTAATTTCAATAATGCACCCCTAATACTATAATTTTCAAAATTACACTTTCATGACCTACTAATTTCTACATAAAAATTTGTCTCGAGGGATTCAAAGTCAATGAAATTGATTGGCTATCTTTCTGTAACTGGGGAAAAGAATCTATTTTCAGAGCTACTTTCTTATACAGACTACTCTAAACCTAATATATTTATTTGGACTTGAAGTGATATATGCAAAATGGTATTCTATTTGAGGAAATACTAATTTTGTAATGATGTCAAGCACATATGGTAATAGTAGGTTAATAGAATGTTCTAGTAAATGCATATGTTTATTCTCTGCCCCTATTCATTACAGCCTACTTAAATATAGTTCTGTCATGACAAATTTTTTTTAAATAAGCCTTCTAATTCCTGAAGGGTCTTCTGAATTATCAAATATTTAGTATTGTTCTATTGTTATAAGTGTAATTTTTCTATTGTCATAAAATGTTATGAATTTTATTAACACTCTGAGGACTGCTGACTTAACCTTGCCATGTATGTTACTTTTCGGACAAATCACTTTATTAAGTAATCAGATAATCAGTCCTCCCGGTATGACAGTTATCTTTGCGGTAACTGTATATTTATTGGATTAAGAGGGAGACTTACAACTATAAACAGTTTTAGTTACCACCTCTCAAAATTGAGTGTATGCTAATTAATTTTAAAAAATAAAATGTAGTTTAACTTTCAAAACTGAGATCATTCTAAAATTCGGTGATTCACATTTCTTTCTAAGTTAGTCTAGATCAATAATCATAACGAAACCTGGGGCCTCTGGGTTATTTGAAACATGGGCAATCACTGCTTCTTTGTGCAAATGCAGATGTAGAAACTGGAGAGAGGTGGGAATGTGTTTTGACAGCACAATGTAGTCTGGAAGGTATTTTTCAGAATAAATTCCAAAAATCGCCCAGGGGTATTTTTGTCATTTACCTCTTTCTTCTAGATGATGGTGCTGAATAAGCAAAGTAAAAATAGCAATCACATCTCCTAAAAATTGAGTGTTCTGAGAGATTGAGGTTTTGTTAATTTTGGTTTTACAGTACTTGGAGCTTGTTTATTTAAAAAGAAATACATAGATGTGTCCTTTGGGTTTTTGTTAGTATAGTTGACTTTTTTCAAGCCTCTTTTTTTTTTTGCAGTCCACTGCGAAGAAGAAACATGAATCCAATCTCTAAATTCTAAATTAATGAATTTTGAGAAATAATTTTCGAGTATTTCTTTGCTAAAGTGAATTTAGAATTTCAAGCCTATGAAGTTGCCTAAGTTATCTTTACAAACATAATTTTTACTACTTATTCATTTTTTACACATCTAAGAACAATGTGGCTTTTATAGAAAGTTTTGAAAATATGTAATATGTGAGTATATGTATATTCCCGTGTCACTTAAAGACGGGTACATACTCAGAGAAATGCATTTTTAGGCAATTTCATTGCCGTATGAACAGTATAGAATGCAATCGCACAAACCTAGATAGTATATCTATTACTTGTTTGGGGTATATGGTATAACCTATGGTTCCTATGCGTCACACCTGTACAGTCTGTTACTGTACTGAATACTGTCGGTAATTGCAACACATTAGTATTTGTATATTTAAAAACATATAAACTAGAAGAGGTAAAGGAAAAATACAGGACAAAAAGTTTTTAAAAAATGGTACGCCTGTATCGGGAACTTACTAGTTGCTCTGGGTGAGAGAGGGAGTGAGGCATATGTAGGCCTAGGACATTACTATACACCACTGACGACCTTACAAACACTGTAAACGTAGGCCACACTAAATCAATGAAAAATATTTACCTTATAATAATAAATTAACCTTAGCTACTTGTAGCTTTTCTTTTGAGTTGGAGTCTTACTCCATCACCCCGGCTGGAGTATAGTGGCACACTCACAGCCACCCCAGTGTTGACCTGCTGGGCTCCAGCGATCCTTCCGCCTCAGCCTTCCAGGGAGCCAGAACTAGAGGCGCGTGCTGCCACGCCTGGCTAATTTTTGATTTCTTGTAGAGATAGGTTTCGCCAAATTGCCTGTCCTGGTCTCAAACCAACGGGCTCAGGGAATCCACTCGTCTTGGCCTCCCAAAGTGTTGGTATGACAGGCTGAGCCACCGAGCCTGGGCTGTAACTTTTTTACTTTGTAAACTTTTGAATGTTTTTTTTTTTTTAAACTTCTTGATTCTTTTGTAATAACACTTACACTTAAGACACAAACACATTGTACAGCTGTGTAAAAGTATATTTTGTTTGTATTCCAGTTTTATGAGTTTTTTTGTATTATTACTTATTTATTTTTTTACTTTTTAAACTTTTGGTTAACAACTAAGACACAAACACACACATTAGCCTAGGCCACACAGGGTCAAGATCATCAATATCATTGGCTTCTACTTTCATGTTTTGTCCCATTGGAAGGTCTTAGGGGTAATGACACAGATGGAGCTGTCATCTTTAAGGCCTTCTTCTGAAACACCTTCTGAAGAACTTGCCAGAGGTTGTTTTACAGTTAACTTCTTCTTATGTATGTAGAAAGAATATACTCTAAAGTAACGATAAAATGACTAGTATGGTAAATACATAAACCATTAGCATTTATTATCATTATCAAGTATTATGAACCTTATATAATTGAATGTGCTATACATTTATGCAACTCTCAGCACAGTGAGTTTGTTTATACCAGTATCACCTCCAAAATGTGATTTTATTATAATCTTATGGAGCCACCATTGTATATGCTCTTTGTTGTTGACTGAAAAATCATTATGCGACACGTGACTGTACATATACACTTTTTAGATACATACCGCGCATTCTGCTAAGGACCTCATAGACCAACTCATTCCATTTTTTTCAGAAGCACCATGAAGCGATTAGCAATGAATATATTTTCTAGATGCTCTGTAGAACAAAGCCTCTTGAACTCTAACAGTAACTGGTTCAAGATACCAAGAGGAACTAGTTATGTAACAGCAGAGTTAGAGCCAGATGATAAAAGGAAAGCAAGCAATTTTATTTACAGGCATACTTTACAGATATTACTTGTTCTATTCTAGAGACTTCAATAAAGTTAATATCACAATAAAGCAAGTCACACAGTTTTTTTTTAAATTTTCCCAGTGTTTATAAAACTATGTTTACCCTGTATTGTAGTCTATGAGGTATGCAATAGCAGTAGTCTTAAAAAAAAATACATGCCTGAATTAAAAGATACTTTATTGATTAAAAAATAACAATCATTGGACCTTCAGGGAGTTGTAATATTTTTGCTGGTGGAGGTTCTTGCCTTGATGATGATGGCTGCTGACTACTAGTCGGGGAGTGAGTATGAAGGTGGTTGTGAAGGATGGGATGGTCATGGTGGTTGTGAAGTTTAGGATGCGTGTGGCAATTTCTTAAAACAACAACTAAATTTGTCATATCAGTTAACTTTGATGAAAGATTTCTCTGTAGCATGCGATGCTGTTTGTTGGCATTTACCCAGGTTAGAACTTCTTTCAGAATTGGAGTCAAACCTCTTAAACCCTGCCACTCCTTGGACAACTAAGTTTATGTAATATTCGAACTCCTTGTTGTCATCTCAACAATGTTCACAGCATCTTTACCAGGAATAGATTCCATCTCAAGAAACCACTTTTTTTGCTCATCCATAAGAAATATCTCCTATCCATATACGTTTTATTATGTGATTATAGCAATCCAGTCACTTCTTTAAGGCTCCACTTATCATTCTAGGTTTTTTTTTGTTTTTTATGTTTGCTATTTTCATCACATTTACAGTTCTGGTACTAAAGTCTTGAACCCCTTCCAAGTCATCCATAGAGGTCAGAAACAACTTCTTGTAAACTCCAGTTAATGTTGATACTTTGACCTTTTTTTCATGAATCATGAATGTTCTTAATGGCATGTAAATGGTGAATGCTTCCCTGAAAGTTTTCAATTTGCTTTGTTCAGTTCCATCAGAGGAATCACTATCGATGGCAGCTATAGCCTTATAAAATATATTTTGCAAATAATAAGACTTAAAATTTAATGTTAATTTTTTATCCTTGGGCTGCAGAATGGATGTTGTGTAGCAGGCAAAAAAAAGAATTCATCTCTTTGTACATCTCCATCAGAGGTCTTGGGTGACCAGGTGCACTGTCAATGAGCAGTAATATTGGAAAAGAAATCTATTTTTTTCCTGATCAGTAGGTCTCAACCTTGGACTTAAAATATTCAGTAAGCCATACTGTAAGCAGTTGTGCTATCATGCAGCTTCGGTGTTTTATGTATACAGCACAAACAGAATAGATTTAACATCATCATTAGGGGCCCTAGGATTTAAATGATAAGTGAGTGTTAGCTTCAACTTAAAGTCACCAGTTGCATTTGTCCCTGGCAAGAGTCAGCCCGACCTTTGAAGATTTGAAGCCTGGCATTGATTTTCCTCTCCAGCCAAAAAAGTCCTGGATGACATCTTTTTTAAATGGAAAGCTATTTCATCTACACTGAAAACTCTGTTACTTAGTGTAACCTCCTTTGTCAGCTATCTTAGGTGGATCTTCTGGATAAATTGCTATAGTTTCTACACCAGTACTTGCTGTTTTACCTTATACTTTTATGTTATGGAGGTAGCTTCTTTTCTTAAACCTCATAAACTCTGCTAGCTTGCATTTTCTTCTTCAACGTCCTCCCTTCCCTCAGCCTACATAGAGTTGCTCTAGATTAGGCTTTGGTTTAAGAGAACGTTGTGCCGGGTTTGATTTTCTATCCAGACCACAAACTTTCTCCATTTCCGTAATAAGGCCATTTCAGTTTCTTATCACTTATGTGTTCATCGCAGTAGTATTTTTAATTTTCTTCAAGAAATATTTCATTGCGTTCTCAACACAGCTAACCAATTGACTCAAGAGACCTTGCTTTGGGCCTGTCTTGGCTTTTGACATGCCTTCCTCACTAAACTTAATCATTCCTAGCTTTTATTTTAAAGTAGAAGACATGAGACTCTATCTTTCACTTGAACAATTAGAGGCAACTGTAAGGTTATTAATTGACCTAATTTCAATATTGTGGTGTCTTAGGAAATAGGGAGGTGTGAGGAGAGGTACAAAGACAGGGCATGGATGGTCATTGGAGCAGTGGCAACATACACAACACTTTTCCACTGAATTCGCCATCTTATATGGGCATGGTTTGTGATGCCCTAAGACAGTTCCAATAATAACATAAAAGATCACCATAACAGACATAAAAATAGTGAAAAATTTGAACTATTGCAAGAATAACCAGCATGTGTCACAGAGAAGTGAAGTAGACACACGCCATTGAGAAAATGACACCGATAGACTTGGTCGCCCCAGAGTACAATTTGTAAAAATGCAAGATCTGTGAAGCACAATAAAGTGAAATGTAATGAAACGAGGTATGCCTGCATATGTAATCTTTTTAAATATTTGTAAGTATCCACTGGGCACAGTGGCTCACACCTGTATTCCCAGCATTTTGGGAGGCTGAGGAGGGAGGATTTCTTGAATCCAGGAATTTGAGACCAACCTGGGCAACACAGCGAGATTTCATCTCTACAGCAAAAAAAAAATATTAGCCAGGTGTGGTGGTGTGGGCCTTTAGTCCTAGCTACTTGGGAGGCTAAGGTGGAAAGATCACCTGAGCCCAGGAGGTAGAGGTTACAGTGTGCCGTGATCATGCCACTGCACTGCAACCTGAACAACAGAATGAAAATTTGCCTCAAAAAATTAAAAAAAAAATTCATTTACTCATTCATTCATCTTACAAATGTTAGTGTGTGACTAATATAAGCTATTATAGTCCGAGTAATGCTTGGCTGCTCTCCCTGATACCAATAAATCAAAGGGGCAGGCGAACTGGTAGAAAGAAGTTTATTTCTGAGTTTGAATCCAGGGAGCAGAGCCAGATTTGAGGTCTTTCTAAAATGGTTCTGCTCAACCTCATGGTTTTTATAGTTCACTTTTTATAAGTCCAGAGTCGTTAGTACCTAGACATTAGCTACGTGGCCAGCAGAACGTTATATAGAAATTGAGTTTCAGCTGCGTTTATCGATGGGGACATTTTTTGGTCCAGACTTCCTGGTGCCAGGTATCAGAGGTATCTGACAGCTTTTAACAGTAGGGCCCTGCAGAAGCATTCATCAAGCTTGCAATAGAGTAAAGGGAGTTTGCAAGGCCTAAGACATCATGCATTACACAAAAGTTATGTAAATCACAAAACTTATGGTTACATTGACACAAAAGTTATACAAATCACAGGGCTGATGATTACATTGATACTATATTACTCAAACTTGTAAACACTCAGAAAAAGGGAGTAAATGGGGATTTGCATCTTTCAGTTGATTGGCCATAGACTGCAGGGTAGTCAAGGATTCCCTGAAGCTTCTTACTGGGAGAGCATAGGAGATAAAGGGAAGCACACCTGTTATTAGCTCTCAGGAATGTTGTTCATGAATGTACAGGAGCACTTGAATCGTGGCCATGCCCTTCTCTAGGGACTGTGACAACATGGACAGACATTAGTGGGTCTCTGTATCAAAGCCAGGCTATTGCTCGGTGCTGGTTACATCGTGATGGGAAAATAGCATATTTCTGTCCTATGGAGCTAGAAATTCAGACTGGGGAAGTCAAAATTACAAAACCAAACACCAGTGTGTACCTCTTACACATTGCGATAAGTTGTACATACTTCTTTTCTAACTGCTTACATTACATTTAATACAACATGAAAGTATTATTTTCATACCAGTTCTCAGCTCAGAACTCTCCGGGGACTTCCCAACTGACTCAAAATGGAATCCCAAGTCCTTCCCGTTGGCCTGCGGCACTGAGTGACTGCTGGTGGGTTGCTGCTCTATGAGCTTTCCTCTGATTGCTGCCTCTCTCCTCACCCACTAGGCAGTCCTGGCCTTCTTGCTGCCTCTCCAACACACCAAGCTGGCCGGCTTCCACATGAGGCTTGACGTTTCCTAGTCTTTTACCCTAGGGTGCCCTGCCTCCAAACACCTTAGGGCCTACACTTGTTATTTTCAACCCCGGGAAGTCTTCATTGGCCAACTATCTGGATAACCACACATCCAATCCATGTTTTAATTTACTTGATTTTGATACAGAGACCCACTAATGTCCATTCACACTGCCACAGCCCCTAGAGAAGGGCATGACAAAGGGTCAAACACTCCCGCACATTCCTGAGAGTCCCCTTGTCTTTTATGCACTCCCAGTAAGTAGCTTCAGGGGATCCTGGACTTTTCCCTGCAGACTATGCCCAAAGATGGAAATTCCTGCTTACTCCCTTTCTTAACGGTCATAGTTTTGAACGATACAATAATATCATTGTAATCATAAGTCTTGTGATTTGTATAACTTTTGCATCCATGTAATTGCAAGTCTTGTGACTTGCATAACTTTTGTAGTTCATGATGTCTTAGGCCTTGTAAACTTCCTTGACTCTAAATATCACAATCTCAATGTAAAATGTGGCTGTAACTTAAGTTCTATACCATGCTCTGCTGGTCACGTGGCTAATGTCTAGGTACTGACGACTCTGGACTATCAAAGTCAACTGTGAGGTCTGAATGGTGGGCAGAACCATTTTAGAAAGACCTCGAGTCCAATTCTGATCCCTGGATACAAACTCAGAAATAAACTTCTTTCTATCAGTTCCCTGCCCCTACGTTTATCAGTATCAAGGGCGAGCAGCCGAGCGTTACTCGGACCATAACAATTTTTCTTCATAGCTTTTAATACATCCTGGAATATATATCTTCATATGTTTATTGTCAGATTTTTCCTTCTGGAATGCTAGCTCTATGAAATTAGAGGCATTGCTCTATTCATTGCCTTATCTCCAATATCAAGACCTTTGCCTGACACTTAATAAGCTTGATGAATATTTATGGAATGCCTAAATGAATGAAAAAAGTAAGTGCATAAACAATTTTCTAATCATTGAATGTTTTTATTTGTAGCGTTAGAATGTTTAATAGTATAAATGTATCGTATTTAACAAATTTCTTACATTTAGATATTAAGCTGTGCTAACTTTTTTCCCTTTTATAAACAATGCTGCCATGAACTACACTGAAGTTAAATTACTTAGTATTATTTCTTTAGAATACATTTCAAGAAATAAGATTTTTCAAAGCTATATAATTGTTTGGACAACAGTAAATAATGAGAGCGTGTCTGTTATTGCTAAGGAATGCATATGCCTGAAATAAACAGAAGTTCATTGAGGGGTTAGCGGCTAGAGTCTTTGCTCAACAGCAAACTTCAACTCAAGTTGTTTTGGCACCATTTTCATGTCTCTAGTCTTGGTTTCTTGGAATTCAAATTTTATTGAGTTTTCTCCAGCCACAATTTTTAACCACAGTTTGTCTAGGCAGGAAACACAAATGTGATTTTTAATGTGTAAAAAATATAGGCCTTGGAAATTTTTAAAATCTTACTTCTAAAAAACCAGTCACTTTATGTTAAGAATCAGAATAGGAAACATAAATAAGGACACCTATAGTGATCCATCCACAACGATTTGACTGGGAAGTAGATTAAAATCCTAAATTATTGCTAAAGTTATCGAATTTAAAAAAGGCTCAAATATAAGAGCTGAAACCAATCAAAGTTTCTCATGTCAGCTGCACTATTTCCTACAGAGCTAATCTATGCAAGTAGTATTTATCATTTAAACAGTCCTGGTTCAAAGACCATTGATGATGTTATATTTCCAAAAGAAAGAACTTTAACTGACAGTTGATTCAGCATGAGAAGGAAAGAAAGAGGAAGGCTATTTGCATTTAGCTCACATTTTTTAAATAGAGAGAAAGTAAAGAGAACAGTTTCCAAATTTGACATCAACTCTTTCCCTCTCTTTTTATTTCTGAAGCACTGTTTTAGTTTTGAAAGAAATTCTAAATTGACATTTAAATGGTGGCAGGGCAATTCTCCATCTCTGCTTTGCGAAACGGTCTCTGGAAATGTACAATTATGCTGTCATCTTTAGCACTCCACGTTGGACAGAGTTTAATTATTAATGTGTTTCCCTCAGAGAATGACTCGATCATGTCACAACTCTAGACAAATACAGCTAATGCAAAATCATAAAATATTCACTTGAATACTGCTGAACTGACAGGAAATTAATTCTATGAACACTTTTGATATTACCAGAAAATTAGTTTCAAACGCATAAGACTGAAATAAATGTGTTCATAATTTGCTCAAGGGTAACGCTCATCTTGCAGTTGGTGTCTTTTTATAAATGTTACAAGTATTCAACATGGCTTTATGATAAAGAGGACAGCTAATGTAATGTATTATTTGTAGACAGTGTCTTACTTGTAAACAGCAGGGAGTGAAGAATTGCTCTCTCAGAAATATTTAAACTCCAGTAATATTCTGCTATTAATCATTTTGTAGAACTGAAGAAGTGACATCAAAAAAAATTTTTTTAAGGTTTTTTTTTTGAGACTGGGAAGCTTTAGGAAAGGCGATGGGCTTTCAAACTTTTCGTTTCAGATTCCTGTCCCAAGTTTTATAAAATGTCCGAAAGTGATTAGTATCTTAAGCTACTTGGTGTTCAGCATTGTACAAATTAGTGATTTGATAATTTTTGTGGACTAAAAGTACTTCTCAAAGAAATTTACTCCCTCTTCTGTGTTTACTCAAAAATTAGCATGAATTTTGACATACGTTTTGCTGTAATTTTTTGTGTTCCTATTTCCACACTTGTTCAACTAAAAGTTCCTTGTAGGTGAAAACTTTTGTCATTGAGTCTGTAGTCCTAGTGTCTCATCTGGTGCATGATGCAAAGGCCACATGCGTGAGTTTGTGTGTAAACGAATGAGTGAAAAAAATGAATAAATGAGAATTCTCATTGAAAACATCTCTGAGAAAATAAAAACAGTCAACATATAGTACATTCACTTTACTGTTGAAAATATCTCCATAAGACAATTTTAATGTGTATTTCTAAAACGGACTTCTCTAGCTATACATGATTCCTGCTTTTCTGGAAACTACTCCTGATACACAAAGTAAGTTTTTGTTTTTTGGGTTTTTTTGAGTCGGAGTCTCACTGTTGTCCAGGCTGGAGTGCAGTAGCACGCTCACAGTCACTGCAACCTTGACCTGGTGGAGTCAAGCAATCCTTCTGCCTCAGCCTTCCAATAGCTGGCACTACAGGCGCACACCACCACACCCAGCTAATTTTTTGGTTTACTGTAGAGACAAGGTCTTACCCAGTTGCCCAGGCTGGTCTCGAACACCTTACCTAAGGCAATCCTCTTTCCTCGACCTCCCAAAGTGCTGGGATTACAGACGAGCCACCATGCCTGGTCAAAGTAAGCTTTTAATGGACAAAATTTGCTCTCTGGCTATAGCGGATCAATCCATTCACACTAAGCTAATGAAATGTTTTGTCCTCCGAATTTGAAATTGTGGAATTGTTAGAAGTCAATTATATTTGACAGCATTCTACAGACAAAACCCACTGCTATATCGGGAAGGTCACACTTCCCTACCATTGTAAGTTCCAGTTTCTCTACTTTCTTCTAATAAATATCCCTTTTTAGCTTAAGTTAGCCGTAGTCTGTTTCTACTATGAGAAACCAAAAGAAATTTGATTCATGTGATGATAAAGGATGTTTTGACAGTGTCCCACTGTACTAATTTTGTGTTTTAAACATATAAAATGATCTAATTACTATGTCTAGAGTTTTCAACTCTTTTATATTTTCTTTCATATATGTATTGTATATATTTATGTAATGTAAAAAATTATAATTGCTGGAAATTAATTTTATGGCATCTGCAAAGATGTAATAAAATATTAAAAGAAGCATGACTATTAATGAATCATATCAGTAAATTTTAGTTTAATTGCTTTAACTTACTTTAAAAATTGCAGGAAATGAGGTTGTTCATTATTGCCATAAAGCTACTTCTTATAGTGACAGAATAAATGGAGGTCTGAGATAAATATGACTGCATAAATGCAAAAAGGCAAAAAGAAACACATCGAAGATATTCTTAGAAAGTGAAATATAGCAAATTAATTTAAAAATGCAGATTTAAGAGACAATGGCTGCATGCTTTTTAATTTCTATTTCTTACTATTACCCTTACAAAGCTTAGGTAAAATGCATACTAAATTTTTATGCCAATTTTTCAGGAGTGTGTATTTATTCAACAAATAACAACTATCACATTTACTCAGTCAACGGGCAAGCAATTATTCAAACCCTATTTATGCAAGGTATCATAGTAAATGTTGGGAAGAAGGCAGCAAAGAAGAAAAATTTCCTGCCTTCCAGGTACCTAGCAGGGAATAAGAAAGGTAGCTAAAAGTGAACCTATAGATCAGAATAAGACTGGATTTTGAGAGAGGTATAGACGTATGATAATATAGAATTTAAATGAAAGAAAAGAGAAATCAGAGGAAAGGCAATGATAAGAGGATTCAATAACAAGATGGCTTAAACAAGATGAATCGGGTCTGTGAGATTATTTTGAAAGGTGAGCTAAGTCTAGCCATCAGCAACTACCAGAGCAAAAACTTTGTCGCTAAGGTACAGAGTGTAATCAAAGACCAGCATTCAGCGATAGTAACTGGAGTTTGGCTATGAAGGGAGTCATTACCTTCAAACAATAATCAAATCTTCTTATATCTCCAGTGAAATTTATTATCTCCATATTTCAGCAAAACTAATAGAGTTGTTTTCACTTATTGTATATATTTCCTCTCTTCTTATTATCTCTTACATCCACTCCAATCAGGGTTTAGTCTTTATTTTTCAACCAAATCACCCTTAACACCGACATTGTTACATTCAGTAAGCAATTATTCATTCATAATTTTCTTCAGTTGGCTTCCTGGTAACCCCACAGCCGTGGTTTTTCTCCAGCGTCAATACCTCCTGTTCCTTGATATTTTTGTTCATTTGTTTTTGCATGTTTCTCGGCCTCTTTGTACTGGAGTCTCCCAGGGCTCAGTTCTTGGGTGGCTTCCTTTTTTGTGTATTCCCTTTTTGTGGTATTATCATTATAACAGATTAAAACATCAGCTGTAAACTGAAGACACCAAAATGTACATCAAATAACTGATCCTTAATTCTAAACTCATATCCAACTGCCCTCTTAGTGTTTCAATTTTAGCCATCTCTAAGATAGCACCTCTGATTTTTTACTCCAAGTCATTTTCACTCAGACTTTTCCCCTTTTTAGTCAAAGGAAACTCTATTCTTCTAGCTACTCATGCCAAAATTCATGAAGCCCTTTTGAATACTCTCTTTCACTCCCTCCTTTCTGCTAGATCCTCTTGTGACTAACTACAAAATACATAAAGAACCTGATAATTTTTCATCGCTATCGTTGTTGCGACCCTGATAAAAAGTCTGTAATCTCTGACCTAAGTGCTGTCCTTTTTTCTGTCCCTGTTTTTCCTTTAGTCTATTGTCAACACTATAGCCAGGTTGATCGTGTCAAGGTATAAATCAGGTCATAAGCTTATTTTACTAAAAAAAAATGTGATTAATCCCTGTTACTTCAGGGTAAGAACAAAAGTCCTTGTAATGGCTCACCGGTTCTTTTTTTTATTTTTTATTTGCTGGTTGTTTCTTTACTTGAAATTCTCTTCTCTCGAATATCTTCAGATACCCTCCTTGCCATGTTCTGTTTTGTGTCAACTTCACTAGAATACAGTACCCGGCTCCTTCAGCCAGTCATCCCAGTGTTGTGATGGTATTTTTCAGATGTAATTAATACCTAAAGTCAGCTGTGTTTATGTAAAGGAGACGATCCTTGATTACCTGAGTGGGCCTGATCCAATCAGGCGAAGGAATTAAGAGTAGAACTGAAGTTTCCCTGAAGAAGAAATTCTGCTTTTGGATGCATCTCAGCTCTTGGCTGAGACGTTCCAGACTGCCCTGTCTGATATTCCTACAGATTATAGAATTGCCTAGCCAACCCCAAAAGTTTGTAAACAATTCCTTGCAATCTTGCTTCCTCGCTCTCTCTCTCTCTCTGTCTCTCTCCCCCACTTCGTCCCATCCTCCCTTCCTCTGGCTTTTTTTCTCATATTCAGTTCTTGTTATTCATGGTGACGATGGCTCTGTAAAGTCACCACAAACACTGAATTAGCCAATACTAAGCCACTACTCCTATGTGATATACAGCGCTAAGTGCTAGTCACAGCATTCCCAACAACGGATCAATACACGCCTTTGTTTTGCATGGGCTCCTGTTTAAAGGCATCTTTTAAGCTATGTGTTGCTGATTCATTAATAAATCCACAGTCAATATAATTCATGCCTGAATGAAACTTAACGAGCACACGTATTTTTCTCCACAAAACCTGTCACAGACATTTTTGCACTTGGCAACACTAGATAACATCTTAATTCTATGATTCTGGGTCACTTTTAAACAGTAAAATCACCAGTAAAAAGGACAAAAATATCAAAAGAGTGGTTCCAAATAGCCCATGAGAAAGATTTGTTTACAGTGTGAAAGCTGAAACAAAAAGGCATAGTGTTGCCTTGTCTGACCTCATTTGGGAACACGTATGTAGGGTAACTCAAACTTCTTAAGACTCTGTGTATTTCTACCAATGACCATAAAAATGCCATGATTATTTGTTCGTATTAATTATGGGATTACAAATAAATTTTAGCAAGTAGACTAGCTCACAAATACAGAATCTGCAAATAACGAGGGTCAAATGCACATACAAAAACATACATAAGCACATATGTGCATCTCTCTCTCTCTCTCTGTCTCATCATCCTTTCCCTTTGTCTCTCTCTCCCAGATTTTTATAACTTACCCATTCTGTTTCTGTGGTTGAAACCTGACTGATAAACTCCTCGTTCATTTTCTTCAAGTCTTTGTTCAGATTTCACTCTTAATGAGGCCCATTCTGAGCTCTCCAATCTGCCTTCACCTGGTTATTTATTTACTTTTTATAGCACTTATCATGTTCTAACATTATATAGTATGTTTATGTGGCATATTTCTTCATTATTTATGGGGTCTATTGTTAATGTCTATCTCCCTTGATTCAGTGTAAACCTCACAAGGAAAGGATTTATATCTGTTTTGTTCACTGATGTATTGCCATTACTTAGAAAGATGTTTGTAACACAATAAATGCTAATAAATATTTTTGAGTGAATGAATGAGGTGCTCAATATAAACATTGAGCTTTAAGAGATTTGCTTACTGCTGCTTTCCATGAACTTAAAACCACATTGCAGGCTTTATGTTTATTTTTCTTGGAAATCCTGAAGTAAGGGGCATGAAGTCTACTTAAATGTTTCCAGTGACTATCTCCCTCTTTTATTTTTTGAGTCGGAGTCTCACTCTGTCACCCAGACTGCAGTGCAGTGGCATTCTCACGGCCACAGCAACCTTGACCTGCTGGGCTCAGATGATCTTTCCGCCTCAGCCTTTGAAGAAGCTGGAACTATAGGCATGAGCTACCATGCCCAGCTTATTTTGGGACTTACTGTAGAAATAAGGTCTTGCCAAGTTGCCCATGCTGGTATCGAACTCCTAGACTCAGGCAATCCTCTTGCCTAAGCCTCCCAAAGTGTTGGGATGACAGGCTTGAGCCATTGTGTCTGACAGCGTGACTGTCTCTTTAACTAGTAATGCAATTTTGAGGAATCAGTAGCATATCCAGGTGGGATATTTAATAAACAAGTTTTGCCATCAGAAATGGAACTAAGAAAAGAGAAAAAACTTGAGATAAAGACTCTGAAAAAGTTTGCATAAAAATTATCGCTGAAACTATGTATGTGTAAGATATCTGAGGAATAATATCTAGATAACTTGAAAAAGGTAGAGAATAAATAAAAGGTGACCAGAGAAATTCTAAGATTACATAAACGTAAAGAATAAGAAAGACATGAGACATGAGTCAAAGATAAAGTGAATAAAATGTTATATTTATTTATCTATCCATTTATCTGGTAGTGAGACTGATAGCTAGAGCTAGACAAAGATAGATAGATAGATAGATAGATAGATAGATAGATAGATAGATAGATAGACAGATAGATAATCTCCCAGTAGGGAAGACAAAACTAATGTCTGTTTTAATAGAGTATTTAACTTTGATGACAGGGACAGATATTTCTTCCCTCAAACGTTATATATCTCCAATACAACTCCTGTAAAACAGTAATCACTTTTGGTGGTCTAGCAGAACTTGTTTTTTGTAATAAATATTTTTGAATTTGGGAGGCAGGGAAGTCTAGAAGCTAGTCCAGAAACCAAAGTTGTGTTGATGGGGTGGATAAGAAATAACCTGTGTGAAACACAATCAGTCCCTCTTCATGACATTTGACAGCCTAAATCAATTCCTGGTTTGATGGAAAGAGTTATCCTCTCATCTTAAAAATTAGCCAGGCGTGGTAGCCCACACCTGTAGTTCTGGCTACTTGGAAGGCTGAGATGGAAGGATAACCTGAGCCTAGCAGATCTATGCTGGGGTGGCCAAGCCACTGCACTCCAGCCTGGGCAACTCAAAAGAAAAAAAAAAAAAAGGTAAGACAAATGAAAAAAGTAGATGAAGTATATGGAGAATTTAAACAACTATTGAAATCTATAAAAAATGAACAAGATAGGTTTTCTAGAATGAAATGTTTGAAAACTAATTGGATGAGCTTAACAACTGATGTTAAAAAAAAAAAAAGAATTGAACTCAAAGAGTGATCACTAGAAAATGTTCCATTGTGAATTACAAAATGAAAACAATGAATGGAAAGGAGGATGTAGAGTATAAAATACTGGGGCACAGGAAAATTAAGGTTTTGTCAGAAAATTTTGCAAAAGCCAAACTTAGTGTTTTAAAACAACCATGCATTATTTATTCACAATCATGTGGGATGACTGAATGGTTCTTTGAGTTTGGGCAGGCTTGAGAGATCTATCCTGGGCTAAATTTCATGCATTTGAATCTAGGACAGTTCTTATGTCTGGTATTTGACAGGCTGTAGGATGGTAGGTGGCCCACTATTGACTGAGGCATCTTGTTTCTCTACCTCCTGGCCTTTTCTTCTTCAGGTGATTAACTCAGGCTTACTTACTCTTTGATTTCAGAATTGTAAGCATGTGAGAAAGGCTGTAACACTCAAGTGCTTTCCAAGTATTTGTTGGTACCCAAATTGCCCAAGTCTGTAGTCGCTCATATAACCAAGTTCACATTTTGTAAGTAGAGAGACAAACTTTACTCTTAATGGAAGAAGCGACACATTTTTCTTGCAAAAATATATAGATGACCTGGATAACAACCAAAAAAATTGTGACCACTTTTGCAATCTCCCACAATCTGAAATTGAAATCTCAGAAAGGAGGGTGAAAGAAATGAGATCAAATGTGATCTATAAAGAGTTAAAATGCTGAGAATTTTCTAAAAGTCTTAAAAGGCATCAAATTCCAGATTTTTTTTTTGAGTCAGAGGCTCTCTCTGTTGCCCAGGCTGGAGTGCAGTGGCACGATCATGGTTACCTTTGCTTCGACCTGCTGGAATCAGGCATTTCTTCCGCCTCAGTTTTTTAAGTAGCTGGAACTAAAGGCACGCGCCGCTATGCCTGGCTAATTTTTCTACTTATTGTAGTGACGAGGTCTCTCCAAGTTGACCGGCCCGGTCTCGATCATCTGAACTCAGGCAATCCTCTCACCTTTGCCTCCCAACAGGCTGGGATTACAGGCGTGAGCTGCTGAGCCCGACAAATTCCAGATTTTAAAAGACCGGAAAACCACAAGCAGAATACTTCTTAAAAATTAATTAATCAAATCAAAACAAATACTTAAGTACATGTTGGTTAAACTGCTAAATAACAAAGACAAAGAGATCATCTTGAAAGTTTCCAGAGAAGTAAGAAATATCACCTTCAAGGAAACAAGAGTGAGATGATAGCTAACTTCTGAACCAATATTGTAAAAGACACAGATAACACAAAGTATCTCTAAAGCATATACAATTATCTATTAGAATTGGAAAAAATAACTGTTGATAAGGATGTAGAACAAGTAAAATGCTGTATACTGGTGGATAGACAAGTTGGTAAAATCACTTTGGAAAGCTATTCAACAATATATACAAAAAACAAACATATAACCTTCCTGTGACCCAGTAATTTCACTCCTCCTTATATATTCCTTCAAAACTGAGGACCATGACCACTAAAATATATGTACAAGCACATTCATGGCAGTTTTCTTCATAATAGTCACAAATTGGAAACAACTTAAGTTTGCCTCAGAAGTAGGATGGATAAATACATTGTTATTTTTTATATAAGAAATGCTAGTAGTGGGTTTTTAATGCTCACATTTACTAATTTTACACTGAATGCACACAAGAAGTGTAGGCCATACACAGACTATCTTTAATCACTTAAAAAACAAATCATGATTCTGTGGTTCTCTATACCACAATTGTTACCTCTAGGATGGTATGGTGAAGGTAAGGTCAAATGTCCTTACACATAAAAACTACGAAGTCTATGTTATATGCAAGAATGGAGAAAAACGGATGTTTTCTTCTTATATACAAGAAAAAGAGGGATAGGCCTTCCTCTCTTTCCTTAAAAAAAAAGGAAGAAAAGACTTTGTATCTTGGAGAAAGGATGAAAAGAATTTGGGTTGTTACTTTAACCTTTTGGAATATAATTAAAAATCTCTCCAAGGGCCATATAACCAAGGTGTCTTCAGATTTTACAACTTAGAGACTTTGCCAAAGCATTGGGCTTCTTTTTCTCTTTGAATTGTAAATACAAACCTTAGGAGCTAGGTAAATCTTTCTGGAGTTCTCTATCTATGCAATTGTAAATTAACTTCCCAAGGCTTGGTCTCAGCTCAGAATCCTGTTTCTAGTAAAATTTATTCAGAAATCTCCCACTCTGCAGAAACATAAACATTTTTTTCTATACTCCACAACTACACAGCAATATGAAAAAATAAGCTACTTTTAAACTCTGTAAAATTAATGAATCTCACAGATGAATAATGAGGAAAGGAAACAAGGGAGAAAAAGAATATGTACTTTCTGATTCTACTTACATAAAATTCAAGGAGAAGAAAACCAATCTTTGGTGACAGAAGTCAGAATAAACGATTTCTTCCGGAGGGGGAGGTGAAAGGAAACGAGTACCAGAAAAGAATTTTATGTAGAAAATTTTTTCTATCAATATGTGTGGTCGTGGCTCAGGTGTTTTACATGTGAAATTCAGCGAATTTTACATTTAGAACTTGTGCACTACTTTCAATATAGTATTTCGCATATTTCTATGAAAGTATTTCCGAACAGGCTAATGTTTCAATGTAAGGGGTCATACCTTTCTGTGGAATCAATCAGCATAGTTTTGTCATTTTTCTCCAACAGTGCTTGTTAGTTTTAGTATAAGATTTTTAAAAGATGAAAAGTTTGGTTTACCAGAGGGTAGTCACAGATCTTTCAAGATCTGATGGGGGAGTTCTTATTAATGATGATTGCCTTTGATTTAAGTTTGATCATGTAATTCAGGCTAGGTGATAAAACTCGACAGAAGAAATAGAAGATTAAAGAAGGCAATATAAATCAACATTTAATAGCCTTAAAATAACTTTGTTGAAAATTCTCTCACTTCATATTCTTAGAAACAAGACATAAGAAACGTTTTACATTTCTCTGTTTCATAATTTTTTTATTTTAAAGATGTGTGGTACAATTCAGGGTTAGGTATACAAATGTTCATTATGCAGTTACCCTTAATGAGGAGGTGTGCCCCCTCTCTCCTGGCAGTTTACAACTACTGTCAGTCCCTTTCTTACAGTATTATGATAATTGTTCAAAGTCCTCTTATGAATGAGAACATGTGATACTCAGTTCTTTGTTTCTGTGATTGATCACTCAGTATTATAAACTTTAAGTCCATCTAAGTGCTATGAAATTTATAATTTTGTTCTTCTTTATGGCTGCGAAATATTCCTTCGTGTATATGTACCACATTTCCAAAAATGAAACCACAAGACTTAAATGTTGACATTGCTTATTAGTGGGTACAGAGCTAGACTGTAGACAGTGGTACAATGACAGTGCCCTTGCCTAGAAATTCTTATAGCACCATGCAAAGATTTTAAAATAGCTGAAATTGTTAAATAAATTATGATGCATATATAATATGGAGCATTACTAGGTTAAACATATAAGAAGACAAAGAAATATTGTTACCAAATAATAAGTATAAATATTAATTGTAGAGCTCCTTAGGTTGAATTTCTTAAAATCAAACTCTGAGGAGAAGACTTGGATTTGGAAGGCTTTAAGAATTGCACTGAAAAATGACAACTTTGATAACTTGGGAATGCAGGCAAAGGAAGAAGTTAGTTTAGGATTCAGGGTAATATAGGACTTAGTTGATTCCACAGAGTTAGGGATTTGAGATGGTCATTGGAGTTTCCCAAATTAAGACAGGAAGTTTAGTCTTTTGTAATCCTATGTGCATTAGTTATTGGACAATAGCCCTTCCAGAGAAGGGAGCTGAAACTTGGGCGAAGCAGCTTCCTCCAGAATAGTGCAGGGAAATTTGGAGGAGTGTTCCTCGAACTTTAGGGGTGGATTTGTACAGACTTGCTTTACTGCAAAATAAGGGGAAACTCACTCACAGTAGCTGGCTGAATGAATGCCTCTACGTCTTGGAAGTGGACGATCTGTATGACCTTGGACTCCGTTACTGTCCACTCATTGTGCCCCATGGATCTATCTGTTTTTCGAATTTTTTACCTACGTGGAAATAGAGTCTCCAAGACCCTAGTTTGTTTCTTTCTCCTAGGAAAACATAAAAAGAAGGCTAATGGTGTAATCTAGGATCTGGTTACTGCCGCTGGCCTTGAGGCCAAAACTGATGTCCATCTTTTGCTTGCTGCACTGCCCAGGCTAACTTTCTCTCAGCTTCACGCAGCACCTCTGGTGGTCTGTGGGGTTCACCTCAGCGAGTTACCCAGACCCTTCTCTCTGAAGGTCCCGTTCCCTGGTCACCATGTCCTTCTCAGACTGTGTGTGCTACTTATGCCAATTTGCCGTCAAAATCAGGCAAGAGAGTTGTCTTAGTTCATTTATGATGCTATAACAAAATATCTGAGACTGGGTAATTTACAAATAATAGACATTTACTTCTCCCAGTCCATAGGCTGAGAAGTCCAAGAAGTCCAAATACTATCAGTTTTGGTGTTTGGTGAGGGCTCCCCTCTCCTTCCAAGATGGTACTTTGTTGCTGCAATCCCTGGAGAGGACACATGCTATGTCCTTACAAGGTAGAAGGAATGGAAAGGGCAATTGCTGGATTCTCTAATCCTTTTATGAAGTTGCTAATACCCTGCATCTCCTCAGTTTTCTCTGTCCAAAGTCTTATGTACCATACCTTTCTAACCAAGGCCCTATTCTTGAGATGGAAGACTTGACAAGGCTGAGAATTCAACTCACTGGAGCTCTAAAACCATTTTTATCAAGTCTTGGGCTTAATCCTTAATCTTTGTTGCCTTCCAGATTTAGAAGATAAGAGTCTTTCTCTTTACAGGCTGCTAAGGAAGTTTTCTGGCTTTCACCTATTGATTAAATGGATTACTGATCTTCAGTCTCAGATGGTTTTTTTTCCAGTGTATTGACAGCATCTGTCGACAGGTGTCCACTTTTATGGTCCTTATTATTATTACTTCCTCTGCACTTTTCAAATACCTGAGTTGGTGTACCAGCCAAAGCATTCTCTTATGCCCAATTCCTAGTCCATTGTATAATCAATGAGGGTTATAACAATTGCTCTACTAAAACATAGCATGAGCTAAGTATTTCATCTATCATCCTCCTGCCACCATCTTGGAGTCCTCACTGATAGGGAAGGAATTAGGAATCTAGCTTCAAAGTGCCATTTTCAAATCTGTTTTCAACCATTCCAGGTTTGTCAAACATATATATATATAATATATATATATATATATATATATATATATATATATGGCAAACCCAAATACATAGTATTACTAATTTAACAGAATCTCCAAGAGTACTGTAATAACTTCTGCGTTTACAAAAATGGGAAAACACAGTCTCTATCCGCAAGTAAGTTATAAGGGTTGATAGACAAACAATTTTAAGAATGATAACCCCTTTAGCATTTAAACTTAGGAGAGTATTAATGATAATATTATTAATAGTTACTGTTTTGAAAAACTACTGTGTAGCAAAGCTGGGTTTCTGCATGGAAATCTATATGATCTGCTGCTAAAAAAAATCATTTTGGAGAATGATGTTAAAACTAACTGGAAGTGGAAATACCCTCCATACTGTATTACTGATCATTTATGCTTACATATTTAAGGTAAAATAGCTAAGAAAAAACTGAAAAGCTGGCCGGGCGCAGTGACTCAGTCTGTAATCCCAGCACTTGGGGAGACCGAAGCAAGAAGATTGCTTGAACCCTGGGGGTTCGAGACCAGCCTGGGCAACTTGGTGAGACCTCATCTCTACCATAAGTCACAAAAACCAGGCGGACGTGGTGGCATGCGTCTGTAGTTCCAGCTACTTTGAAGTCTGAGGCGCAAGTATCACCTGAACCCTCAGGTCGAGGCTGCGGTGACCATGAGCATGCCACTGCACTCCAGCCTGGGCAACAAGAGTGAGACTCCGACTCAAAAAAAAACAAAAACAAATGCAAACCTATCAATACATGGAAAGCTCTCTCCTCCAGGGAACTATCTAGTGACCAGAAAAATATTAGTTCATTGCCACCCGTTTTGAAGAAATGGTAACCAACTGCTACATTTTATTTTTCCTTAAGCTACACACTAGCTGGTAGAAGAGAAAATAAGGGGAGGAAAGGCAAGGAAGGGATTTTCTTAAATTTACATTTAGGAGATCACACTGCTAACTTACATAAGTTCAAGATGTAGAAACAATTCTATTGTGTAGGATTTAACAGCAGTAAATCTATTAGCTTTTGATCTTTAAGAGTCAGTTGAACATTTTAAAGAAGGTAACCAGCTTTGTGTCTAAGCCTCAGTTGGAAGGAGGGTAGTTAATCTGTGGAAAAAAAGGTTGTCATTCTCTGAGCTCATTTAGAAAATGCTTCCACACAGCACATATCTTCGAAAGAGTTGTTAAATATGCAAATGCTAGAAAAGACAATATAGTTCCACCTTCCATCACCCCAAAGGTAGCCCAACTAGTGGAGGGGATGCTTAACTCTGTATGTGGATATTTCAGTCCTGTTGCTCAGGTTGCTTAGTTAATGGTGTCTGTCAGGAAGTTCTTAGAATTGGTAAATTACATGTTTATTACTGTTTTTTATTTCAGGAAAATAAAAAGAAGATGTAATGTGATTGGAAGGGTCTTTGTGTGCTCTCTTTTTTGGCTTGGATTCTGAGGAACAAAATCTAATTTTCAACATGTAAACTTATCATTATATAATGCATATGAGTTCATGAGTTGAAGTTTTAAAATTATAATTTTGTATAATACATGCTTTCAGTTACAAAGAATGTTTTGCTGTATTTGTTAGGCACTCCTTTGTTTTGATGTTATCATGAAATCCCATTTCTCTGTTGTCCCAGTTGCAGTATGGTAAACTGCTTCATTTTGGTGATTGCCTCTCCTTCCTTCTAACTGATTACAAGCCAAATTATAAAGCGCTGGAAGCAGCCAGGCTTAAACCAGTTTTCAACTTTAAAGCATGAAAGCCTGTAGTAAGGATTTAATGAATTTCCCTTTATTTCTTTATGTTTTATACTAGAAGTTAAAGCCTGTAGCAGTTCTTGTTTGTCAGGTGAATTTAACACCAGATCCGAGGTTACAACATAAGTTTTCTGACTGAGATTCATCTATGCATTGCAAGTATTGCTATCAAGCCTCTTATAGTTAGAACTGAAATTTAAAAACAAAACTAAGCTAAACAAAAACAAAAACAAAGCAAAAACCCCAAAACATTATATTGTTTTTGTAAATGTAAAGAGGGGACTGTACTTCTTACACCGATAAAAAATTAAGAAATGCATCATACTTTACAGCATGCCTTTACTTTTTTTCTTTATATGTAACCAAAATGCACACATGCATCAGGAGATAGCATCATCACAAGGACTTTTTTATTTTTAGCTTGGGCATTTGTGGACTCTATGACACACTGGCTAAGAAGAGTCTTTGGAGTCAGACCAACTGGGTTCACATCCTAGGTTTTTCATTTGCAATCTTTGTGATCTTGAGCTAACTATCTTCTCTGAAGCTTAATTTTATATTTGGAAAATAAGAAATATTAGGAATTATTAAGAGCAATAGTAACACAGATCTCACAGAATTGTTGTAGAGATTAAATGAGTTCCTGTACTAAAGCATTTACCAAATGACCGGCACTTAATTTCAGTTCAAAAAAGCTTTGATCTTGAGGTCTCTGTAGAGAAAATTAAATAACCATGTAGTAGATTGCAAGAAAGACTCTAAATATTCTTTCGTCTCTGTATTCTGTCTTTCCCATATAACTTCACAATACTCATTCTGTCTATAGCCATGTGACTTGCTTTGGCCAATTGATGCTGGCAAGTGTGATGTAATACGAGTCTTGAGAAGCCCTTGTGCAATTGGGTTTGCTCTCTCTTGTGTTCCTGCCTTTCCTTGTGAACATACATGGGCTAGCCTGATGGAAGAAAGGAAACATATAAAGCAGAGTCATTGCGCACCCATAACTTCAGTTGATGTCATTTCAGATGAGCTGAAAGCCAGCTCGTTTTCAGACATAAGGGCAGGCTAAGTCAAGATCAGCAGAACCACCTACTCAACACCAACAATAAGTACTCATCGTTATAGTTTTATGCTATCAAGTGTTTTGGGGTTTGTCTTTGTTGTTTGGTTTGGTTTTTGTTTGGCTGTGGGTCATGTCCATTTCTTCTGGGTTATACTTTATCATGTTGGGCATTATGATATGATCTAATCTAAATATCTCATTTAAAGGAGGAAGTTTTAGCTAACACAGTAATACTATTGGGTATATTGTTTATATTGTCTTCTTGCATTACTTCAATGGAACCCAGTTTGAATTTAAATAGCAAATGAGCACGATAAATTGCCAACCCTAAATTTTGGAGCTAACAATAGAATAAGCATTTAAACACACATAAAATTGAATATATATATATATATATATTGCATATACGTGTATATACCAATAAGTTAGTGTGTCTCTAACTATAATTGCATTTTCTCAAAGAATAGAAATAGATCTAGACATAGAAAGAGTAGTATAAAGTTTACAAAGCAATTTTATTTTTATTATCTCATTATTTCTGGATTTTTGTACCAGCATGATTACCAAGAAATGGAATATAATCCAGAATTATATATCATATGTCAAAAAAATTTATTAACAAATATGTAAGATAACACCAACACGAAGATCGATGATAAGAAATTATAATTTCTTATATATCCCAACAGAAGGATTTAAAACTCTTATGATTTATTTTTAAATATAAATAACTCATTATGAAAAAATAACCAAGTGAATAGTAAAATTAGTTTTTGGATTGCTGAGTAAGAAGTTATTTCAGATCATACAGTGAATGACCCTGGTTGGGATAAGAGTCTTGAGCTAGGCAGAGTGAGCAGACTTAAATGTATAGCTGTGGTGTTTAATGTAAACCTCGAGGTGAAGGAGGCTTTGGAATAAAATAGAAAAAACTAAAAAGTAGAACCCTAAAACACAATGATTCTTAAGAAGCAGGATGAGAAAAAAAAGCCAGCAAGTGAAACTGAAGCTTAATAGTTCAAGAACTGGAAGAATAATAGAAACAAAGTTGGAAGAGTGTTCAGACCACCGAGATAGCCATGACTTGACACATTGTACAATGAAGTCAGTTAAAATTATGAATTGGAAACAATCACCGTGTTCAGCAATCAGAGTAGTGACTTCAATAAGACCAGATTTAATGTAAAAAATTTGGATCTGCCTGATAGCACGATGAAATAGTGTAAGGACAAAAGCAAATGAAGACTATAAAAATCATTTGCAAAGAAGAATGCAGTGGTAGACAAGAGCAAGAATGCATTGCTGTTGGAAAAGACTTGTTTTTTGCTGTAGAAATAAAGATGGTTGATTCATTTTCTATGATTTTGAGAACAAGACCGGGCGCTATGGCTCAGGCCTGTTGTCCCAGCACTTTGGGAGGCAGAGGCAAGAGGATTTCCTGAGACTAAGGGATCGAGACCAGTCTGGGCAACTTGGCAAGATCTCACCTCTACAATAAATCCAAAAATTAGAGGGGCATGGTGGCGTGCACCTGTAGTTCCAGCTACTTAGATGGCTGAGGTGGAAGGGTTGCCTAAGCCCAGCCGGTTGAGGCTGCAGTAGCTGTGAGTGTACCACTGCACCCCAGCCTGGGCAACAGAATTCAACTCAGAAACACACACACACAGAGAACAATTAGTGGAGATATATCATTGCAGATAGAGGAGAAAAAGAGCTAGATTTTGTCTTGTAGCGCAGTGATGGAATGAAGCTGGGCAATGCTCAGGAAAAATATTTGGAACCGAACACAAGAGGAGAAATTCTTCTGTTTCCTTTAAAAGGAAAAGGATAATACAGATGCAGGGGAGAGAGAGAGGGAGAGAGAGAGAGAGAGAGAGAGAGAGAGAGAGAGAGAGAGAGAGGAAAGAAGAGATTCTAGAAATGCTAGAAGCTGGAAATAGAATGTAGAAAAAAGTGGCAAAGTTTTGAGGATTGGTCTTAGGAGAGTTAAGTCAGTTCAAGTATTGCTAAATCCCTCTGATGTCTCATTTAAGTTTGAAGCATAAATATTCAGTGCAATAATACTCTACAGGGTCATATGGACATGTCATATTCTTTAATTAAATAATTATTTGCAATTATTTGCATTTATTACTTATACCATGAAGATGAGAATCTGGAAGATTTTATTTGATTGTTTCCTAAATATTTTAATATAAGGTAATTTGAAAGTACTTTTAAAAATCATGAATGAGTCACAAAACTTTACCAGATGAGCAGAAAATACTCAGCTGCCTTGTAAGTTTCATTAAGGAACACATTTATCACAATAAGACAGACATTTATGGACAGATTTTTTTGGAATATAATATATTTGTATATATAATTGTATTTTAGAAGGCGATCAGAATCTATGAATAAATATTTTTCCAACTAGAATGACATAAATGATACTTATGATAGCATATGATTTATTAAGCCTTGTAAATCATGGAAATTTGAATTTAAAAATGTATGCATAGTACATATTAAAGGACTGGAATTTTCTTTCAAATAGCTTGTATTCTAAATTTATAGCTCTTATTTAAGAAATAATAAAGTACTATGATAGTGTCGTTAACTACCAAAGAAATATTACTTTCATTCAAGTAATGAGAGTCAACTCAGAATACAAAAACGTCTGCTTAAGCAAAATGGCAAACATCTTTATATTTGGCAACATAAACTACCCTAATCTTAGCAAAAATGTTTTCATTTTACCTCATACTAACACAATAATTAAAGTATTCTGAATTGCTATGTTTATACAAATCTATGGATTTTTTAACTTACTTCATAAATGAGTCCTTGCAGGTTCACCTCTCATAAAATGTGTTCATTAGTTTGGCTCCCAACTTTTATCCAGAATTATAAAATTTCAACTAATCAGAAAAAAGAATAAACATCTATCTAAATGACGTTCTTGATTATTTTTGTTTACATAGAGAGAGTCTGGGTGGTATGTTGGCTGATAGCATTGCTTTGCAAATGGTAGAATTCTTCATTTATTAATTTGCGACATCCTAGTCCCATGGCTTCGCAGGTTTACAAGTCAAGTCTTTCTTTAAAGATTCACAGGGAAAAATAAAGCTGATGAACAAGGAAGGTCCAAGCTTTAAAGTCACTTATATTATCAAGTGCATCACTAAATCATTAGCACTGAACGCAGTTTTGCTGCAGAGAGAAACAAGAAAAGGAAAGATTTTTTTCCTATCATAATCTCTCCTCTGTATGTCTGTGTTGTGAATTCATGAGCTAAAGCATTGCGGTATCCAAAGAAGAGGACGAAGCAAATCTTGGTTAAAAAGAAAGCAATGTTTCTCAAAGTAACAGAAAAAAAGCAAAGAGCAGGAGGAGACACAGTAGGATTGGGGGGGGAACACAGGCCGCAGTCAGGTTTGTTACAGAGGCAATTCTGTCACTCACTCAACTACTGACCGCTGTAGTGTGGTCTGTAAAAGGGACCCTGGCAAAATTTGTCATGCTGAGTTGTGCCTTGGTAACTGAGGGTGCGCCTTAGGCTGGGACTCGTAAGTACTCAGTGTACCCGTGTGAGGGAGTAAGTATCTCAAGGAACTCACTTCAATAGGCCGGGAGACCAAAGTAGCCAGGACCTCAGAAGTTACTTTCTTGTGTTCATTTGATGCTCCAGTCAGGCAGCCACTTATTAGGCGGCCGCTGTGTTCAGAACACAGCGATAGAGAATTGCTGTTAATGTGACCGTACGGGGTATGGCCCCACTGCCACTCATCCCTGTGACCATAACCTCAATCAGAGATACAGCTGCGATTCCCATCGCATGTGTGATCATAGGATGACTCCAGGCAAATTGGATGGAAAGGAACAAAAAAAAAAAAAAAAGGTTTTTCTTTTACATTCAATTTGCTGTGGTTATAGAGACCCAATCATTGTATCTTTTATGATTTGTTGAAAGGATTCCAGGTACAAGGGCTATTGTGGCAGATGTCATACAGTATTCATAAGGCACCATATAGGGAGATAGAGAGGCCCAATACTCCAACCAGCTGGCTTGATCTCTCTACCCCCCATTACTTTCGATATGTCGAGTGTCTTCGTCCTGGTGTCCCTTCCTCGTGAGAAAACACAAAAGGCAATGAATAACCCATTATCCACATAATAAATTTTAGACTCAGTTTTTTGTCTGTGAAAATGAATAGCTATCTTTGGAGCCAATTTTAGAAGTCATAAGTTCCAGGCCCTGTTGTCACTTACTATCTGAACTTGGACAAGTCATTTAACCTCTCTGAGCTCAAGGTGCTACATCTATGAAATTGAAATAATAATAGCTAACTCGCAGGGTGCTGTGGGTCAAATGTAATACTGTAAGTGAGCAGGTTTCGGAACTGTAAAGCTTAGTACAGTTTAAAGTATTACTGACAGGAGTTTCACTTCTCTGGCACACCAGGTAAGAAAAATTGGAATTAGTTCCATATGTTTCCTTCTGATAAGTCAACGTGAAGTTTATCCATGGAAAACTACACATGGATAACTATCTTCATGACTTAAATGGTTCAGTCTTTAAATTAAATATTCATGGATAGAGAGGTTATTGATTTTACCATGTGTAATGGGCTTTATTTATTTTGAGTAGAATAATCTTGTTAGCAAAAGCAAGATGTTAAACTCTAGATTGTTATATCACTTTTTTCCCTAGTCCAAGTTTAGGATTGACAGTCAAAATCGGAATCAGGCAGATTTAAATGAGTCCTTTAACAATATTTTTTTTAAAAAATAAGGGTAAAAACCTTTTAACCCAAGAATATTCCAGATATTTCACTCCCATCACCAAGTTTCTTCACTGTTTAAAGGCAAAAATCTGTCTTTGCCTCCAGAGATTCTTCTCTCTTACTCTCAGTCAAGAATTCTGTCATTGCTGGATCCATTCTTGGTAGTTTGAGACCAAGAGAGATTGAGAGAGAATGAAAGAATGGAAAAGAGAGAGGAATGAAAAAGAGAAGACTGAACAAGAGAGGGGAATTAAAAAAAGTGAGAGGAAGAGAAGATAAGATGAGAAGACAGCAGGCCTGAACGGAGGTGAGAAGAGAAACAGAAATGGAAACGAAGGAGTAGGTGAAAAGAAAATAATAGACACAAAGCGAAAAGGGGAAAGGCCAGGAGAGAAATCACAAAACAGTCAGGTGCTACAAAGATTTGGATTCATCGCTGAGAATGAGGAGAAATGAGAAGCTGGGAATACGTAGCTGCCACCAATATGAAGTATATTGAAAGAGAGGGAAATAGGGACAGAGGGTGTATGGTATGTTTCACTATGCCCTATAGAACAGAGGTTTTATTTTGATTGTGCTTATTCATTTTTATTTCCTGGGCTATATGTCTCAGCTCAAAGATGGGATATTATAGAATCCCAGGTATATTCAATCGATGTTTTAATATTTTCAATAAATGTCATTCAGACTGCATCAACCGAAAATCCACGTGTCAGAGGATGTCCCTTACGCATTTAAGTTAATGATGATTATTCAAATTTATAGGGCAAAGCAAGCAGGTCTTATATAGGTTTGTTTTGTTGATATTTCCCTTCTCATCTGCTTTGCTTCCTCACTTTGATAATCTCATACAAAAACTACAAGCAAAAAGCAAAAATACATCACCAAAATTAACAGTGATCAAAATTGCATTCTATTTTATTTAGAATACATTTTACCTAAATGATCTATTTTTATCTAAAATTCTATTTCTCTCCGCAAAGACCAATATCTTGTCACATTGCATTTGAAAATTTGATCTTATTAGGCTGGGAAAGGAAGGTGACAACACCGTAAAAGTCCCTTTTCAAATGCAATATCTAATGTTTATTTAGCTCTTGCTACATGTCAAGTACCATTTATCCAATATTTTGAAATCTTTTTTTTGACCCCTAGTGGTCTCTTATTGAACTGAAACTAGGGGTCAGGCACAGGGTATTGGTATAGACAAAAACCCTTTAAGCTGAAAAATGTTATAAAAGAATGTTATAATTTTAGAGTGGCTCCAAGATATAATTGCTTCTCTTTATTTTCCAGATAATTTGAAAGATATTCCATTGGTCATACTGTAAGTTAAGGCAATAGAATTATTTGTTTGTTTATTTATTTATTTATTTTTAGTTGGCATCTCACTCTGTTGCCCAGGCTGGAGTGCAGTGGCACACTCATGGCCACTGCAGTCTCAACCTGCTGGGCTCAGGTGATCCTTCCGCCTCAACCTTCCAGGTAGCTGGAACTGCAGGCACGTGCCACCACGCCCAGCTAATTTTTTGATTTATTGGAGAGATGAGGTCTCGCCAAGTAGCCCAGGCTGGTCTCTAACCCGTGGGCTCAGGCAATCCTCTTGCTTTGGCCTCCCAAAGTGCTGGGATTGTAGGCGTGAGCCACTGCGCCCTGCCAATAGAATTATTTTTTTTAGCTTTGAATAGCCGGTTGGTACGTAACGCCAATATTTTCTTGATGCTGCCCTTAATTCAAAGCACAGTCTTTACATTTAACTAAATCCAAGAAAAAAAATTTGCTGTTTATTTAGTGTTAGGGACCAGAGGTAGAAATGACTGGTCATAGCCATACCTTTGGAAAAGTGTGCTTCTGATGATAATGAATTGACTTGATGACTCTTGTGTGTCTTGGGAGAGTAAGTAGATGGGTCATAGACAGATAAAGAACAGACTGCACTTTCTAGTCAATATTATGTGCTTTACACCTTGTTGGAAAAATGAGTATTATTTTAGTGTAACTATGCCATGCCCTGAGAACTTGAAGAGAAAGTAAGGTCAGCTGAGAACTCTATTTTTAGACTAGAACTCTTTCTAAGCTATCTCTCAATAAGATAAAAGTATCACACAGACAATTTGGCCTAAGAAACTAATAATATTGATCCTCTCAGAACTTTGATTCTAGAGAGTTCAGAAGGCAAATTTAACCCTGACTATCTATAGTTTAAGCTTTCTTTTGAAAGAGGGACTTGATTTTACTGACTGACTTATAAAAAAAGCTCACTTCATTGTTTCTCAACAGTTTCCATCTTAATGGGTTATTCATGTTGCCAGTGCTGTTTTACTCAGAAACAAACTGGTGTGAAGTCAACACTATGCAGTTAACTGTCACAGAAAGTGAAGGCAGGTGAGAAAAGTTATCTGGAAGGCCATTCTTCTATTTTCTGAGGTATATGGGACTTCATTGTTCTACTAGCTTTAAGTATTTTTTTTTCAGCCCACCTCGAAAGAAGACTTTTTCACTTTGTGTGGTAAGGAAATGACCTGACTATTGCAACGAATGTGGATAGAGCTAGTAAAAGCAGATAGCCTGGTTTGTATTAAGAGCAAAACAATGTAAATTCCATTCATGTATGTTATCTGAAAATAAAAAGGTAGTTTTATAAGCTGTAAAAATCGGGATCTGAGGATAAAAATATGACTTCGTAATAGGAGGAAGTCGTTGAACTGAATTTTCTTCATCATTGGCTTGAATACTTAACCTTTGCACTAGCTTTTTTGAGATCTATAATGCTAAGGGGGTGACAGGACAACTCTTTGTGACTGAAGTGTGTCTCTTCTAGGGGGGCTGGAACTTCCTATTTTCCCTTTCTTGCATTGTTCAAATGTTATCAGTAGTTACTTAATGGTTATGGTGTGAAGGGATTACTTTAAAGATACTTTGGTTGGCATTATACTTGCAATGAGCTTTTGTTAGGAAATTATATCTAGAATGTGTGGGTGCCTGGGTGAGAAGTAACTTCCTCCCTCTGGTTTTGAACTCGTTCTCTGTGCTCCCTTGGGGACATTATGCTTATCTGTGTATTCCTCTGTTTCCAGAGTCTTGAGTCTTACCTTCCTGTCTTATCTATCTGTCTTTAAACCACACCTTCATAAAGCTGGTGTATTCTTCCTTGATAATGTAAGATAAGATATCATAAAATAAAAAAATATTATTCTTTCTCGCCTTTTATTTTGGAGACTGCCTGAAAAAATATTTTTTTTTACCATCCTTCATGTCTTGATATCTCCAATAGTCTAAGATCTGAACATCCACACATTAGTAGCTCCTTAGAAAGCACATTTGTAATGTTCTTTCCCATCCAAAGACTTCTTTTCGATCACTGAAACTCGGAATCTTGAAATTTTGATGAAGTATTGGTCATGCTCTCTTTGCTTAAAATGTATTTGCTTAATTGTATTATGACACTAAGTTTTTTCTGATTTAAAAAATTTTTTTTCATTCTTTCTCTGCCGAAAGCAAGTATTTCTCTATACTCTTTTTTCCCCTCAAGATATTCTTAAGAATTATTCACTTTCATCTCTTGTTTTGAACTTTCTGCTGTGTAATGATTTGCCAGATTTTTAACTAGTTAGGGCATTTATACTTTAATATTTTGCTGTCACTTCGAGTTCAACACTAGAAAATAATTAACAGGATTTCTTGTCAAATGAGTTCCTTTTCCTTTTTTTTTTATTTTTTGCTATTTCTCTTTTCATCTCAAAGTTAACTCTGGTGTCTTGCTTACAAATACCATCATATCCTGTCTATGCTTTTATTTTTAACTCTCATTTTCCTCTTCTTGTGTTCCCATTACCACAGCACTAAATCAGTCATTTATGAGTCCTGCTTCAATCATGTAAGATAAAGTATGTAAAGACATTGTGTCAAATAAAAACTCTAGGGTGGGACACAATGGTTGCTATTGTTACTCCTACTATTATGACTCCTGTCATCACCATAAAACCCCAATTTGTCTCTCTGCTTTATATGTTCCTGTGCAAAGACATTCTGCATTTAACTGCCTGATTAATTCCCTGAAGGTATTCAGAATACAGACTAAAGCCAATATTAAACCTTAATGTCTCCCCATTTCTTAGCAGTTTACATTTCTAAAATTTATATTTAAGACCCTATAATAAGATGCCAAACTGCTTTCCTTGCACATGCTGCTTCTTCCTCT